>CM055403.1:189560739-189584803 GCA_029228625.1 Pseudolycoriella hygida | reverse complement strand
TCAGAAAGCAGGGCAGCGGTAAGGATAGACGGCGAAATTAGCGAGTCTTCCGAGGTTAAAGAGGGCGTTCGTCAGGGTTGTTGTCTTTCCCCGCTTCTGTTCATAATTTTCATGGACAAAATCATCAAGCAGGCGAACTTGCAGGGAAATGTCAAGGTGGGTGAGGTAATAATGAAAATTCTGGCCTATGCGGATGACTTGAGTCTGTTGGCAGATAGTACCGCGGAGTTACAGGGTGGGATTGACTGCCTGAATGCTGCATGTGAGGAGTATGGGATGAAGATAAGTGTAGGGAAAACTAAGGTTATGCATATAGGCAAATCTCGGAAGTAGATAGCTTGCAATTTAAATGGGGAGGAGCTGGAGCAGGTTTCTGAATTCAAGTACTTAGGAACCATTTTTTCAGAGGATGGCAAGTTGGTTAGGGAATTTGAGGAAAGGAGGAAAATGGGAAACGCGGTGGCCAGTCAGTTGAGGTCGCACGTGTTCAACAAGAAGGAATTAAGTAACGAAACGAAGTTAGCTATTCACAGGTCAATATTCCGGCCGACGATTCTGTATGGTAGTGAGAGTTGGGTGGATTGCGGATATCTAGTGCATGACCTGGAGGTTTCTGATATGAGGGTTCTTAGGAATATAGCGAAAGTTAATAGGAGGGAGCAGTGGGATAATCATATCAGGAACGACGACATTAGGAAAAACTTAGGGATTGCGTCAGTGGAAGAGGAAGCAAGGGCCAGTCGTCTACGTTGGTTTGGGCACGTTCAAAGGATGGGTAATAACAGGTTACCGAAAAGGATCTTGGGTGCACAGGTCCCGGGTGTTACGCCAAGGGGTAGACCAAGGAGAAGGTTTATAGATTCAATTAAATCAGATTTAGAAGTTAGGGGACTTTCTCTGGGCGAACAAACCATCTCCTTGGCAGGCGATAGAAGGGCATGGAGGACGATAGTTCACCACTCTGGGGTTGTGGCATAAAGACCTCACACCGGAGGGTAATAATGGTCTATAAAGTTTGATGATGATGATGATGATGATGATTGACACCAAACCTCTATCTCGAACACACAACCATTGCCTCATACAAAATGTGCTAGCATACACACCACACATACAAACACATACGTATGGGCTTTATATGGTGCCTTCTAAGAGCCCTGGCGCCCAAACGAGGCCGGTATCCCCTTTTTTAAAATCTCATATGACGTAGAATGCCCACCCGAAGGGTCCCTGCAAAATTTCAAGAAAAGTTATCGAGCCGTTTTCGAGAACGAGCCAAAAAAGTGGTTTTTCATACAAATGTCCCTGGAACTAACTAACTAACTAACTAACTAACTTACTAACTAACTAACTAACTAACCCACTAACTAACTAACTAACGTAGGATGTTTGCATTAACTTTGGCTTCTATGAAACAGCCCTTTTTGTATAGGAAATGATCATTTTCTAAAGGTCGTATCTTCGGGTCCACCGAACCGATTTGAATGAGTGAAAAGACATTTCGCCTTAGAATTTTCCGTAGAATCCAGGAAAAATATTTTCCGGGGGGTACGTCGCAAGGGGGGGAAGTCAAAACTTAGCTGTATATATGGTTCCGAAGGCTACGAAAAAAAATTTTCCGAATTTTTTGTTCGTTTGGGGACTTGCGTCACGGGCGCATCGCTACCGCGCGCTAATGATGTAGAGTGAAAAAATCAAGCTGAACCATTGTGAACTAACACAGCGGGTAAAACTTAACGAAATTATACGATACTTTGTTGGATATTTGTATTATACATATTACTCACCGTATATACGTACTATGTGGTCTCTATGTTGTAATAATATACTGAGAATATATTCAAATTTAGAGAGAAATTTTTACAACCGGGTGTCACTTACTATTTACACCGATTTTTTGTGTTTTTGAATTTTGTCTATATTTTGTCATCAATTTCCAGCTTCTTGGATTTGGCAACATCAAAAAATTAGCGTTACAGGTTACACATTTATGTATACATGGCCCGGAAGCGAGTTACCGTCTAAAGGTCTTTAGTTCACGGATTTAAATAGATCCAACACCATTCTCCGGTTAAAATAAAAAATACTCCGCCGTTACAACGGTTATGAACGATATTAGGTGCGGAACTAGCAGGGTTTAGAATGCCGGTTCGCTCCAACAATGTGTTTTACCGGCAGGCATTTTTTGGGTCACATGCTTAACGTGAATTCCAAACCACGCCTAACGGTAGCTAGCATTTTAAAATTAGGAGTTCTTCTAGTGCTAATTATATCTCTGCCTAAAGTCATATTCAGAAATTTTTGTACACAGAATTCATCGAATATAAGTGACGTTATTTGTCATTAATCTATGTACGATTCGCTGCGGCACCAAATTCACAACTACCCATATTATGAAGCCTGGGTGTGCCTAGGAACGTTACTTTCACCACCAGGATTGAACCCGGATATTCTCGGTGGAAAGCCAGTACGTTACCACTGAGCTAACCCGTTGTACCATTCTAAGGTTAATTGTCATCAAATTTGTACAAAGTTGCACGGACGTCAAGTATACCAGATTTATGCGAAATACACACGTCTAAATGCAGTCGTATAAATCAGTTAAGTGAGAACACTATAGTTTCTTCTTGTATATTGGATAAATAAGTGACACCCTCTTATTTTTACTCAAAATTCGATCTCAAAAACATTAAAATAAGTGCTCTTTCAAATTCATCCATTCATTCGAAATCAATTGACCTAAGAAAGAGCATCGTCGTTCCTCAGTTTTTTTTATAAATATTTGTAACGAACAAAGGACTAAATCGTAGTTTCCTATTTATATCAAAATATTTGTGAATGTCAGGCTTTTTTTTGTGTGAAAACATTTCATAGATTAGTGTATGAGACCCAATGTGTAGTGTATTGCCAGAAAAGTAAATTTATTGATTTGTTTCTTTTTGGCATATGCATTTTTAGATAAAAATATTGTGTTGCCTTCACTCAAATAGATTAAGGCAAATGGTGATATTAAAAAAAAGTGTGGTTTTGTTCTAGCTCGCGTCGTCACAAAAGTGAAAGACATATTTTGTTTTTGAATCGAAAATGGATCCATTAAGGTAATTAAATATAAATAATAATCAAATTTGTTTTTCAGTCGAATTCAAAAATTACGTAAACTACGATCATGTTCTTTTAAATTTGCGTGTTGAGCTATTTTCAAATCTCTTTTATCAATGTATTTTGTATTGGCAAAACAGCTAGAAACAGCAAATAAATTTCGAAGCACACACGACCGTATAATAAAAAAATTCTTGAGAAACCCGCCTGTACAGAACAAGTGTGTTTTTATTTTGCTCATGATGTAGATATTTTGATGTTTCACCAAATTTAAATAAACAAGACGCCGAAGCAAAAGTCACATTCATTATTACAATATTAAAAATACAATGATGTCTGATTAAATATTTCGATGAAAAATCCACAGAATAGTCTTTGTTAGTTTCATTAGTTATTTATGGGGTTTTTTCGTTATGCTTAGGCATCAATGCTACTCTGTTGAAGCTTAATCATTACATCACATTTTTGAATAATTCAAAATGCATTACAATTTGTTATATTTTTGTAATGATTGAATTTACCACGATTTCGTGCATGCAAATGTATACAGAAGCATATTGGTTTGTTTCATGCCATGCATGTAAAAAAATACCTTCTTCCATAAAATGCGAGACATTCCTGGACCTTTCGATGAAGAAAAATTTTGAGTTATGTACAAAAGACCTAAAATCACTTAAGCGACCCTTGGCCCAACAATGCCCAAAAAGATTTTTCAATTACCTTTCAGGGACAAAAGTTTATGATAATTGGTTGAGTTTTACTCGAGTTATCGTGTTGACAGACGGACGGACATGATCGATGCTCCCCCCTTCTCCCCCTATCAAATCAACTAGATACAAACGTGGTAAACGCAATAGACCCCTTTTCGAAGAACAAGAACTTCATTCTTCGTACCGGTCTAACAATTATTTTTCACTTGCTGTCAACAGTCAAATACAGGTCGCCGCCTCTGGAATCGCGTCACATTTCACCTTTTTGGTTTGCTTTTGTTAATAGGACAAGCAGAGAGAAAAGGACATTTCTATCTAAGATGATACGAGTAATCATTGCATGGTCTGCTATTTTACGGGTCTTTTGTCGTCTTCCAATGACAAGTTGCTAAACAAATATGTTTACAAAATTTCTTTGCCATCAGAGTCAACATCATCGTACATGCAAATATTTTGAAAAGAAAAATATATTATCAATCAATTCTTTACTTCCTCAAAGTGCTTGTTTCTCAGTCAAAACACACTCAAAAATATTTACGAAATATTTACAAAAGAGGAATTTTTGTCATTCTCAATAATTTGGTTATGTATTCTAGAAATCGAAAGGAATATAATCGATAAAAACTATAAATTTATGCAGCACACACAGACTGACTAATAAAAAGATTATTTTATTTCAAGATGGAAAGTGTTTCAACAAAAATTATTTTCAATTTTAGTCTTTTTATTGACTGTAGTAACATCATTTCGTCATTCGACATAATTTCATCGATGTTGCCAGGCTAAAAGACTGAACACATGTCTGAACTGAAAAATTTTTACTCGAAACTTAATTTTAACGGCTTTACCCATTCACAATGTATGGGAGATCGCGAATTTTTACATTACCTGTAAGAACTCGTGAGGAGTCGTTTGAAAGGTATGTACTGTACATACTACTACTTCCACGTGTACAGTGTACATACCAATTCTAAAAGTTCAAAACGACGAAAACAATCGGCTTCTTTGACTTTAAATGTTTCCAATAACCTTCACGTCTTTTATTAGTCATGCGATATATATTTTATTGTTGATAAAATATCAACTACTGTGAGCAAATATGAAACTATTTTAAAAATTGTTATGGATATAAAGGCATTGAATGATAAGCTACACTTAAAGACAAAGTGGACAGCGGCAGGCCTTACCGGGATGACGAGAAGTTACATCGAACGTGTTATTTGTTCTGTAATAACAGTTTGATTCTCTATAATCCCTCGATCAATGTCTAAGAATTTCATGGAATGTATTGACATTTTATTCGTACTTTGTTTTTCAAGTTCCAAGTTCGTCAACGTTCTCCACCACTATCAAAAATTAATTTTTTGGTCCTAGACTAAGTCCCTAGGATCCAGGGCCAATATTTGAGCAAACATTTCTCAAATTTTTATTACAATAACATACGTTCAAATAAGTAAAATAAATGTAGAATTAATTAGAATCGATGTGAAGTGTATTCTGAATCATAATATAATTCTCGCAGATAAAAAAACACAGGAAACCCAAGTTTTTTATGACACATATTGCGTAAGTTTGTGTTTTCGGCCTGCAAAGCTTTCAAATGCGAAATGAAAATTAATAATTGTGACCCATGAGGCGAAAGTGAAAGAATGAAGCCAATATGAGATGTGAAGAGTACGTTCACTTGATTCGAAGTATGCATTGACAGTGTTGTTTGATTAAAGTCGAAATTATAGCAGATAGAACAGTAAACAATGCTGAATTTACAGAAAATTTTTTCGCTAATTTTTTTTTCTCGAATATAGAACATCACCAACGTTACAATCAGCTTCATCTTAAATTGCTACTTATGAAATACTAGCTGTTTTTGGACTGACGACGTACAAAGGACCTATACGTTTACTAAAAACGTTCCTCCTTCTATTCGAGTCGAAATTTTATATTTTGTGGTATTTTAAATTATCTAACCCGTTCTTCATTGTTTTCGTAACTCCAAATCCGTCCTCTGCATGTAATGCCGGGACCCCTGCCACTAGCGATAGAAATTTAAAACCAACATATCCATGAAACACCACAAGCTGCATAGTACGTTTCCCTGCCACTTATATTGGTGCCGCACGACTTTCCGGTAAGCTGTATTTCCCGGTGGGCTAAATTTGCCTGTCAGCTATACTTCCCGGTGAGCCGCACCACTTCAAGGTGAGCTGTATTTCTCAGTGGGCTAAATTTCCCTGTCAGCTATATTTTTCGGTGAGCCGCACGACTTTCCGGTGATGTGTACTTTCCGGTTTCCGGTCAGCTGTATATCCCGGTGAGCTTTACTTCAAAACTTTAAAATCAAGCAAAAATTCGGCTTCTGCGAATTTTCATTTTTCTTCCCACTTTTCCCTGTATCCAAATTTTTCGCCAAAAAATTTCCCGGTATCCTCAATACCAAAGATACACACTATTTGTACACGCGCAACAGATATTAGATACGCAACAGTTGTTGTGATTAGGAAAGAAAAAAACGGAGGATTTCACTATACCGGTTTTCGGTAATACCGGACAATCCAATATCGGGATTCCGGTTTTAATAAACTCGTTTCAATATTTTTATGAACCTTTTACTTCTGCGCAGGTTTTTGCGGTGTTAATAACCTGCGCAGAAATAAATAGTACATTGTGCAACTAGTATTGGAATGTTGATTTTTTCAGCATTAGTCTTATATTTTGATTGAAATAGACAAACAACGCGAAAATTATATTTTCATTGAATAAATCACTGTTAACATTAAAGCGATCACAATGTACCTGAAATGAGCAAATGAGTGTGGAAATAACTCATACAAATTTCATTTCCTAACTTGTTTTGAAATTTTGAAACTTTCCATTAGTAATCGACATCGAAATGTGTCGTATTTCAATCCCCGGTTGCAGAAAAGTTCATAAAAATGTTGAAACGAGTTTATTGAAATTTTGTACCCTGGTTTTGACACAAATTTCGTTTTGAAATCGTGGTTCAACTACAATTACCTTCATTTATTTTTGTAGGTTTATTCAATATCTACATATTTATCAGAATTCGATTGTTCGAACTTCGAATAATGGAATTTTATTAGCGTCCTGCGAATAAACCTACAAAAATAAATGATAAAGATTGTGAGCTAGTTTTCCAATTATCTTGACAAAAAATACGCTCAGCAAATAGACATCATTGAACTACAGTTGCCGAAAATGCATATAAGATTTGTATATTTGTATTGTATATGTATATAAATGCGTATGTCGAATATGGACTGAATGACGTTGTATTCCAGTGTTCAGAATTTTTTCGCTTTAGAACATATCAGAAACTTTGTAGATAGTAAAGCCTAGAATACCATAAAGTACAACTTTTTTCTAACCGAGCCTCTCATAATAAAATAATTGTTCGATCCGACTTATTACATATATGGCATATGAAACCAGTAACGCAATACATGTGTATGAATAGTAACGTGGATTTCCAATATGATAGTGAATAGTGTCAATTGAATTGCTTTTGTTAGACCTCTCCTACTGACTGATCATAAAATGAAACGGTTTTCAGAAGCTCTCAAATTATAGCAGTTCTATCTCATTATTTTTTGTGGCTTGTTATACTTCGCTAATGTATGCGACTGAGTCAATCCCTTTCCCATTTATAAAAATTTATGGTTATGTGGTTAGAGTGCACTGCACACACAGTCGCTGTCGAGATTCACTTAATTGAAAATATACGTCACCTCATATTCTGTAAGTCAATAAAAAGATATTAGAGAGTTTGGGCAAAGCTATATATAGCGGAATTGATAACTTATAACATATAAAAAATTTTTGTATAAATTCGATTTTCGAAATTTCTGACATTTTTCCGAGGTTTTCACGAAAAATTTGTATATGTTATAATTTATAAATTTCGCTATATGTAGCTTTGCCCAAACTCTCTATTGTGTGGATTCTTTAAAAAATAATATCTTTGTTCCAAATGTGAAAAATGTCGGACAGTTGTTCACCCCGGCCTAATTTTTGATACTTGACAACCGAATAAAAAAGATATGAAGGGACACGTACGTATCAGAAACGATGCAGCAAACAGTATGTTACGTATTTAAGTAAAAATATCGCCTTAGGTCCACATTAAATTGTATTGGAAATTGCCGATAGGGCAATATTGAAAAACACGTCCGAAGCAAAGATTTAAAAAAACCCTTCCGAAAGCACAAATTCACCCCCAAATAGACGAAAATGTTCACCTCATTTTTCTTTACAAGATAGCAAGAAAGCATTTTTTGACTCTAACCTAGGGCCCTCAGGAGAGGTCTCGTACAAATGCTTCCATAGACAAAAATGTTTGTCTCTATTTGCTCTGCAACATAGCAAAAAAATATTTTTGGGTAGGGCTGACCTTAAGACCGACATGAGGCCCACTTAAGTGCAGGCACCAGGCCCAAATTTGTTTCAAATATAATTCGGTACTTGGTTACCTATCAAATAGAAAAAAAAGTTAAGGTGGGGTTGCACTGTTCGATTTCAGAAGGCAGCTTGGTGCCAAAAAAGTTCCTATGGTAATGTTGGATGGCGAAACGAGTACATTAATGTGCACTAGGTCCCGACTCGGCACCAGGCTGCGTACTTGAAAAGTATGATAGCCTTTAAGAAGGCAGCCTGGTGCCGAAAAGCAGTTAAACTCATTGTAACGGCAGTTACGAATACTATGCGTCACATAAATTTCAACTCGGCACCAGACTGCTGCTGCCCTCTACATTCACAGTAGAATATCTTAAGTAGGCAGCCTGGTGCCGTGTTGAAATTTATATCACGTATAGTATTTGTTACTGCCGTTACGATGACATTAACAGATTTTCGGCACGAGGCTGCGTTCTTTATGGCTACTTAAACATCCCAAGTAGGCAGCCTGGTGCCGAGTTGGAACATTGTGCATAGTAATGTCCTCGTTCCCCACTCCAACATTGCCATAGAAAACTTTTTGGCACCAGGCTGCCCACCTTGATATGCAGACCTCTACTTGTTGCAATTTTTCTCCATGAAAATGCTCTACACGACGGTGACATAAGAAGTTCATGCACTAGACAAAGGACCAGTCTACTGCGTGAACTCCTTATTTCATAGTCTCGTAGAACATTTTCATGGAGTAAATTTGCAACAAACAGAAGCCTTTTTTAACCACCACAGCCTTAACAAAATCGGTTAGGATTTGCCAGATTTATGCAATCAAACACGTTTGGTCCTAGTAGAAACTCAGTTTCAGGGTCCTGGCTGAGTCCAAGGGCTTCTAATCAAAAAATTTTATTCCGTAAAATGTAAGACATTCCTAGACCTTTCGATTTAATTTTTTTTTTTTTTGAAAATTAAAGGAGCTTTACTAGAGTTATGTACAAAAAACATGTAGGGCACTAGCAGAGAGTCGTTTATTTTTTTAAATTTTGTTATTTCTCAAAAATGGGCCCTTTATTTATTTATAATATGGTATTACACTCTGTGCTTACAATCGTGTATACGTCCTCGATGTGGATGACGTAATATTCTGTACGCTAAACACGTAAAGAACGTAGTGAACCTGACAAAGTTTTAAATTTATGGTGATCACGAAGAATCATAAACTAACATAGAACGATCGAACCTACAGCTTACTTATTTTATTTGAGAAATGTAGAAACTGTTTCGAAGAATAATGTGGTATTGAGCATGCAAATTCAATCTAGTCATTTTAGTTCTTCTTTTGATTGTCGTTGTAGTAATGTAGACGCGTTTGCCAGGTCCCAATAAATATTATGTTTCAACGCGGACCGAATGACGGTCAAAATTGTTGCACACGGACTTTATCTAACCTTGACACATGTCCTCACTCGCCAGAGATCGAAACGAGAGTGTGTAGATTTACATAGCAATGCGAAAGTGACAGATGAGAAATTTTTCTAATACGGCAGCACCATATTTTACTCATAACGTTTGATTTTAGGAATGAAATCTGTCCCTTTCGAATTGCTTTGTGTAGGTACATGGTACAATTACTTACAAGTGCCTTCGCACTCACTCGATTATCACCATAAAACAGTGAATAGGGAAGCCACCTACCCGGCTAACGGGATATACTAGTATTTTTATATGAAACTTTGTGACCGAAATGCATTAAACAACTTAAACAACGTACAACTTAAACATTTGGACTGAAATGCACCCTAAAGATTTGTTTATCAATAGTAAAAAGCAAATAAAACATATGAAGGGAGACCTGTACGTATCAGAATAGATGTGGCAAACAGAGTTGATGTTACGAAAAGACTCGAACGTATTTAAGTCAATATTGCCCTACCTCTTAAGTGTATGAAATTACGTCCACATTAAGTTGTATTGGAAATTACCGATAGGGCAATATTGAAAAACCCGTCCGAAGAAACGGTTAGAAGAACCCTCCCGAAGGCACAAAATTGATCTCCAACTAGACAAAAATATTAGCCTCAATTTTCTCTACAACATAGGAAAAAACAATTTTTTGCTAAGGGCCGACTTTAGGACCGACCTAGGGCCATAAGGAAATGCCTCTGACAAATAATTCCATAGACAAAAATGTTTCCCTCAATCTGCTCTGCAATATGACAAAAAAATGTTTTTTTGGTAAGGGCCGACCTTAGGACCGACCAGAGGCCCACTTGATCCCCAAGCACAGGCCTATGAATATAATTCGGTACACGGTTACCTCTCAAATAGAAAAATAATCAACAAAATCGGTTAGGATTTGTCCGATTTATGTAAACAAAAACACGTTGGACCTAGTTTCAGGGTCCTGGTTGAGTCCAAGGGCATCTTATCAAAAAACTTCCTTCCATAAAATGTGAAACATTCCTAGACCTTTCGATTAAAATTTTTTTTTTTGAAAATCGGAAGAGATTTATACTCGAGTTATGTACAAAAAAAATGTAGGGCCCTAGCGGAGACTCGTTTTTAGTGCCCTACTAAGTTCAAGGGCTCAAAATCAAAAATGTTTCTTCTACAAATTGTCGGCCATGCCCAGATCTTTCAAACAAAAAAAAGTTTATGACAAACGGAAAAGATTTACTCGAGTTATGTAGAAAAAAACACGAATGGCCCAAGCATAGACTCGGTTTTTGTGCCCTAGCTAAGTCTAAGGACTCAAATCCAAAAAAGTTTCTGCCATAAATTGTCGGCCATGCCCAGTTCTTTCAAACAAAAAAAAATTTATTAAAATCGGAAAAGATTTATTCGAGTTATGTACAAAATACCAAAAACCACTTAAAGGGCCCTAGCTCGGCGGTCCTTGGGCCGACAGTGCCCAGATTCAATCCTATAAAAGAATTTTCGATTACCTTTCAGGGAAAAAAAACTTTTTGAAAATCGGTTGAGTATTACTCAAGTTATTGCGGTGACGGACGGACGGACATTGTTTTTATTGCTGATTCGTCATCTAAGGACCATGATAGATGCTCCTCATCTACTCCCCGGTCGAAATTGGGGTAGTTACAAACGTCGTGGTAAACGCATAAGACCGCTTTTCGAAGAACTTCGTTCTTCGTACGGGTCTAATAATTGTTGGTAATTGACTAATTTTTCATTTGCAATTGCTGATTTAGTTTTTGATAAAAATGATTAGTTTTTAGGTATGAATAAATTTTATTTCGGCAAACTTTTTTTAAAGGTATAAATTTAATTTGTTTTAGATAAATGTTGATTAAACTTTCGGTAAAGTGTAATTAATTTTACTTACTTAACAGCCGTATTAACCTAAGCGGTTCTTGGCTGAGTCCACAACGTTTCTCCATTTCGGTCGATCCTGGGCCAGACTTTTCCATTCGTTGAAGCCCGAATTCCTCGTATCGTCCTCCATCCCATCCAGCCATCGTTTGTTATCAAACTTTCTGTCCAACACCTTCCTCGCCATTCTATTTTCATCCATTCGTACCACGTGTCCTGCAAATCGTAGTCTGGCAGATTTGATGACGCCGACTATTGCCTCCTGCCCAAAGATTTCGGTCAGTTCCCTGCTAGTTCTTATCCTCCACCGTCCTTGATTGCATACAGGTCCACATATTGATCTCAACATTTTCCTCTCAAAACAGCTTAGCGACGATTCCTGTCTTGATGTTAGACACCATGTTTTGCACGTATACATGACGATTGGTCGGATAAGGGTATTGTATGTACACTCGGAGTTTCGTGTTTCGACTCACTAGAGTGTTTCTAAAGAGGTGCTTCTACGAATGAAGGCATCTGTTCCCTTGCCATGACGTTTGTAACTAGTCGAGAGAGAAGCATCGATCATGGTCCTTAAATGCCGAATCTGCAAAAAAAATTTGTCCGTCCGCCCTTCTGTCTGTCAACACGATAACTAGAGCAAAACACAACCGATTTTCAAAAACCTTTTCTCCCTGAAAGGTAATCGAAAAATCTTTTATTGTAATGAATCTGGGACAGTGCCTAATATTTGGAAATTATTTCCCAAAAATTTCCAAAAAAATTTGGGAATTTTGGGAATATCGTGGGGAATTAATTCCCGAATATTAGGCCCTGATCTGGGTACTATCGGCCCAAGGGCCGTTTAAGTGGTTTTTGGTCTTTTGTACATAGCTCGAGCAAATCTTTTTAGTTTAATTTTGATTTTTTCTTATTATTTTGATTTTGATGATCAAACTGTGACCCGTTTTGAGCATCACTTTGAATGTTGCAGAAAATCATGATTTAAAAAATCAAATCAAAAGTTTTCGAACCCTGCTACCTTTAAAGGGAAAATATGTGAATATCGGTGAACATTTACTCGAGTTATCATGCTTACATATGCGAAATATGACAGTACGGCGAGTATATGCGAAGTTAAGCAGTTCCGAAAAAAAAGTTTTCTCAAATCGATTATGCAAACTCACAAATAATTTAGTTTGGCCTAAAAAACGCAAAAATATTTTTTTTTAATTTTTTGAAAGAAAATTTCATTTTTCATTTCATTTATTCAAATTCGGTGAATATATCACATAATATAAATGTTCCATTATGCACAGCAATTTGAAGGTACATAAAAATATAAAAAAAATCGTCAGCGCCACCATTTTCCTGTGAGGTTGATTTACTACTCTCCAACGATATCCTGACGATGAATTTGATGGAGAAATCAAAGAATAAAACTTAACAACCCATTTTAACTTGACAAATAAAGATTTGACTCCACGATCACAAAAAAGTTAACTAGACAAAATAGAATATTTGACTTGACAGAATGAATATTCAACTTGTGCCGAAAAATAGTTCCGATAAATGTAAATTAGGGAGGGCCAAAAATGTATGGGGAAATAAGAGTATCGAGTTTTTTGATCCCTGATCAAGATTGTATATGGGCGTAACTTGATCCGAGACGATTTAGGGGTAGCTCAAAAGCCGTAAAGTCAAAAATTCAACGACTTTCAAAGGCACATATTCACTCAAGTAATAAGTGAATGTATCGGTTGTTGTGGTGTATTTGGAAGGTCTTAGGACACCCTTGAAATTGACATAGATAAATTAGACCAGGCAGTGTTTTCGTCCATATGTCCCACATGATTGAAATTCATGAGAAAATTGCACCACTTTAATCATGTGGGACATATGGACGAAAGCACTCTCTGGCCTACTTTCTTTATGACGATTTTAAGGGTGTCCTAAGACCTCTCGACAGCACCACAACAACCGAGGGATTCTCTCATTACTTGAGTGAATATATGCCTTTGAAAGTCGTTCAATTTTTTACTTTAACGCTTTTGAGCTACCCCTAAATCGTCTCGGATTAAGTTACCCCCGTATACAATCTTGATCAGGGATCAGAAAACTTTTGTTTTTCGATTGGTGCCCCAAACTTTTCGACACTTTTGTATTTTGCACATCCCTAATGTACATATATGCATAAAATCAATAATCGTGATGTAATGTACTATTATGACATTACATTTGGGCATTGGCCGCTGAGCTGGAGACGTTTAAGTGGTTTTTGGTCTCTTGCACAAAACTCTTGTAAATCTTTTCCGATTTTCATAAATACCTTTACTGTTAATTTATTAGTGCGGACGTAATTTCATATACTTAAGATTTAAGGCAATATTTACTTAGATACGTTCGAGTCTTATTACAACATCAATTCTGCCACATCTGTTCTGTTGCGTACGAATCACTTGCATATGTTTTGATTTTAAATTACAATAGGACTCTTCACTCAACGGATTTGTAAACCTGTATACTTATAAACCTGTATACTTCCCATAAATACGATAATTGACGTTTGTCAAAACACCAATTTTCATGTTTATTCAGCAGAGCACGTGTTCACCATTCAATAACGACTGTAAGTGTCCCATTAAACGCCAATTTTTTAGAATTTATCCGTCTAAATAGATAAAAGTTACACTGTATAGGGTGATGCATAACGTCAAACTAGAGAAATATATACATAATTCTTCCGATTTAAAAAATCGGACTTTCTTCGGCAAAGCAATAGGACTTCTTTTCTTGTAATTTTCAACGCTTTTACAAAGGGATTCCGATGCTTAACCGATGGAGGTCCGATTTTTCATGACCATGTGCTTCGCATTCGCTCGCTCGTAGTGTGTAATATACACTTGAACGATTAATCTCAAGTAATCTCAGTGAATCGATAATCTTATATTAAATCATTCAATAACGCCTTAGAAACATTTAATGTACGAATTTCATTAATAAAATATAGATTTTTAGATTAATAATAATCAAAAAAGTTGATTATCAGATTTACGCGAATTATACAAATTTATGCGACTTCATAGTATTTGTAGCCGTGAAGAGCCCTAATATTCATTTACTTTTTATCAATTTCATTGAGCTCGTATGTATAATTTATCTAACAGTTACTTACTGTCATGCAAATTCATATTGCACTTATTATCGTATTACGCACATAATTTGAGTAATGAGTTTTTTTTTATTTAATTTGTAATAATAAATGTTATATAATTCTTACGATAAATGAAAGTACGAGCATCTAAAATTAATTTAAATTATATGTAAGAACTATTGGCATCGGACCCATACTTGCATCGAGAAAAAAGTTCGGCTCTTTTTTCTCTACAACACTGAAAAAAAAACCTCATAACTAGAGGAATATTCATGAAAAACCACGGCGTGAGTTCCAGCCCAAATTAATCAACTGGTTGTCACTGATTTTTTTTTGTGATTTCCTGAAGTCCATGTCTTTCATTCAAAACCTTGAAGAGCGATTTCCGAGTTAATTTCGTTCAAACACCACGTTTTTGACCACTTTTTGAACAGTAATTTCGAAAGTTCTTGACCGATATTGACCAAATCTAATTCTGTAATCATTTTTTCGATTACGTTTCAGGAAAAAAAGGTTGATGAAAATCGTCCAAGATTTACCTGATTTTGTAGAAAAAACACATTAAAATCAAAAAATTTACTTCCTAAAAGTGGCTAGGATTAGGATGTCCTTTCGATTAAAAAAGTAATAATGAATCGTAAAATATTTACTCGATACAAAGGCCCTTAGGCCGACAATGCTTAAATTCAATTCCATAGAAGATTTGTCATTCGGAAATTTGTCAGACGCGTACGTACCTTCACATGTTGGCTCCGGTGTTTGTGAAACGGGTCAGATCGACGTGATATTCAGGATATAACGCCGATTGTGCCTAAATTCTGGAAATGTTTAAAATCTATAAACATTAATGTTCCCTAGTCCTTCCGTATGAGCAAAGTCGATTAAGTTACATGGCACTACAGGTATTACATGCAAACTGCTTATTAAGATGATAAATAGTGTGCCTCAAAAAACATCCGAGAAAATTTTCGTGGAAATCGAGTTAATGGCACGGCCTTTAGGGTACATAGAGTAGACGGCACTCACGCCACTCAACCGAGCAAGATATGGAGGTCGAATTTTCCAATTTGGTAAAAAAATAGCACATAAAGTACAGATGTTGAAAATGTAATATACAAGCATAACCAAAAACCCGTACGTATCAGAATAGATGTGGCGAAAAGACTAAAGACTCGAATGTATCTAAATAAAAATGAGCAAACAATGGAATGTTTTATGTTCTTTTAGAACTGTAAGAATTTGAAGATCCACAGAAGGGTCTATCCAAAGTACGTCTTATAACATCTGGATATGAGCCTGAGTGATCCCTCCCAATTGTAGGCCGTATTTCCCTAGATCCCTGAAACAAATGTTCTCTAAAGTTTTATTATCTAGAATTTTGCATTTGGCAGCAACTTTATAACTTTCATAGTTCTAGAGATATGAATCATCCCTTCAAATTCTAGAAGTACACTTGGTACACTTTTTCGTGAAACCCTGAAACACTTGTTCTCAAAAATTTTATTCTCTACAACTTTGCCTTTGGCAGCAAATTTCCATTTTGCATAGTTAAGCAAGTATAGACGAAGAACCATCTGCTTTCCATAAGAGTAACGAAACTGGATATCGCGTTATTTGTGAACGCTCTATGTTTTCTCGACTTAGACGCAGGACTCTGGGTGGTCGTATGATCAGACCTCTGAATGTACCAAGACTAGGACCACTTTTCCTTGGTAAGTTCCTATTTGGTACAGGTAGATTCGAAATATTTGATGATGAATGGGAAGAGATGGGGGTCAGTAGATCTGTATTTCATGACTCGGCAATGAGTCGCCACAACTTAACAAATCTACCTTATGTAACAAAACAATTGATTGTAGTATATATATAGTATACGTATAGTACCTTTGTGCTTCGTACGGGTCTAGAAATTAGTACCCAATTCAATATAGTATGTACACGGACCCAAAAAATAGCACCGTACTATTCAAAATTATACGGTTGGCCACTTTATCAAAGAATTCTAGTTCCACGTGTTCCATGTACCTATATTCTGAATTCGGAGTTATGACACTTAAGTACACGCGTGTGGGTAAAACATCCGAAATTAATTGTATTGTAAAACAATAGTTATTTACGTCACAAGTACAAGAGCCGAAAGTGTTTTTCCAAGTGACGTATGAAGGCCGAGGCTAAAAAATGACAATCAGTTTGTTAAGTGTCAAATTTTACTTTCTTCCATCAAAATCGGCATTATTTCTTTGAACTTATATGAAGCATATTGCCTTATCTGCTTTGTTTGCTGCGTGCAAAGGAGACAGTCGGTCAAAGAACGGTGACCTGTTGCTTTATTTTTATTACTAGTTCTCTTAATTAAATTATAATGAGCGATTTAAAATATCTGCTTGATGTACAACGATGAATGCAAAACTAATTTGTCTTAAATTTTATTTTAAATACTCAAACATGGAATTTGCAAAATATTTTATAAATATGAACAAATTAGCGAAGACGTGCAATTACATTAAACACAAAGTTAGCATCGAATGTTAATTCCTGCATATATTTGAAGCATGCATACTTTTGTTAACAATAAGTAAAACGATTTTTATTTATAAATAATGATAACTTTCCTTTTTTTGCAGTATTGGAGCCAGTGCTTTAAGTTTACAACAGCGGTAAGTGTTGCACATTTTTTTACAAGGAAGTGGAAGATAAACATCTTTTTGTCTGTCTGCCCCATCTGAAAAATTCATCGTTACTTGGAGTAAGTGTGCCAAATGTGGAACAGGTGCAGAATTTGGGGGTTCACTTCAAATTCAACTATCTTAAAATATTTATCATAGTTCCTCATGACTACTGTAGAAATGATAGAGCACAATGTTGATATCGTCTTGTCAAAAATAGCAAAATTCATTTCGAATTTTTACGTCAAAGCAAAAGCATTAAAACAAAAGTTCATATGGCTAGTTTCACGTTAGAGTTATCAAACTTTCACGTCGTGAAAAAGATATTCGAAATTTTGATAAATACATGCAGAAATCATAACAAAAACCCTTTTAAAGGAAAACGCGGTGCAAGTCCTTGTTCCTTGTTCCAGAATAATGGTTTCAAATTTCGTATGCAGAAAGTAGACCACCCGGACTACCGCTACTTCATATATCGCGCAAAGCTAAATTTGTTGGTTGTGAAATCTGAAATAACAGAAAAACCCTAACGTTGTGCGTCACGGATGTATTGCTACCGCGCACCCAATGTGCTCCTTAGTCAAAGAAAAAAATTTCTTGTAAATTTTTATCAAAACGATTTGTTTTGTTCTCAAGAGAGCGAAGAAGCGAAGCTCAAGTTTCGTAAAAGACTTGCGTCACGGACGCATTGCTACCGCGCGCCCATTATTTACTCAATCAATTATGTATCTTCCATTTTCATCGATGATCTTCTGTCATCTTTCCTGCAACTTCATGATCCCTCTCGTATAGAATCCCTGAGATTTACTAGCGAAGAACTGATTCAATGCTATTTTTACATCTTTTGAATTTTTTTTAGAATAGTTTTTATTCAGCATTCGTACAATTTCGTCAATTTTTCAAACAATTTTCCTTAACCTAATAAATAAAAAGTTTCCATCATTTTTTCACTTGATCTAAATGTTCCCAACTGTTCGTTCAATGTCAATGCTCAGTCTTTGTTGTAAAAAGTTTCATAGCCATCATCATACTCAACGTATTGAAGAATTTAATTGCTTCGGTGCTGCATGGTTTCGACTCAGAAAGGGACAAATAAGTAACTATTGTTAATAAGAGACGAATATTTATTTGTCTTCATTTGTGCTTTCACTTCAGCGGCTACAAGCCCTTCTTGCATTAATTACCAAATTATTTCATCGCAATTTATCGACGGCTTAGCCGATCTAGTCGCCAGACGCCACAGTCATTTTTGTTCGGCTAGACGCCGCCAATTTTTTTTCGGCTCTCATCTCGGTCGAATTTATTATGTTACGCTGTGGGAGTAGTATCCACTCCCTTCCAATCCTACCAAATGCACAGCAAAATTTTTTTCGACGCAATCCGGTTTTTTGCGTTTAACGTTGTTGTAGTTCTCATCCCCAGTCACCAATTGTTTCAAAAATAGTTTTTTTTTCAAGTTTTTCATCAAATGGACAAATAGTTTTGGACGTTTTTTATGAATAACCCATTGGCGTTGGTGTCCAACATATTGTTGTGTCCCTTCAAGGAATATAGAAAATTAAAGAAAAAACCATCAATAACTCGTAAGTAGAAACTGGATAAAAGTCGTTCACCAAAAACTAAAAAAACGTAATGCCGCTTTGGAAACACTGAATCCAAGATTAATCACTAGAATGCCAGAGAAGACTGAGGTTATTCTCTCGAAAATAGTTATTTGTATCACAAGGGACGAAAGTATAAATTCAACCCTGTGCGAGAATTGCTGCCATAAAAGATTTTTCGATCACCTTTCAGGGGAAAAAAATTGAAACGGGTTAAGTTTTACTCGAGTTATCGTGTTGACAGACGGACGCACGGACAACATTTTTTTGCAGATTTCTCATATTTAGAACCTGAAATGGAGAGCCCACCAACTTCGGGGTCCCAATCCGGCTGGTTACAAATTTTGTAGTAAACGTAATACACCCCTTTTCGAAGCACTTCGTTCTTCGTACGGGTCTAAAAATTTAAAAATAGTTTTTGGTTCAAATCAGTCCACTAGTTCCGTAGGTAGAAGGTTCAACATAGCAGTTTTCAGTACAAAATGTAGCTAAATTAAATGTTTTCATTACGTAGACCCGTAGAATCCCATATGAAGCCTTAGCGTTTTAAACTCTTAAAGTGTATCAAAACAAATTTATCCTACTAAAATCTGTAAATAGACAAATTACAAAGTAATAAATTGATTTAGAGTAGATGCAGCATGTGGATAAAAAAACACGATGGCACATTGTTTCAATCAACTTTTATTTATTTCAAATTAATTCATCAGTGATTTATCTATGTCATATGTAAACCGTTGCCAATGAATATAAATAAATCAATTGTAATCAAATTTACAAATAAGAAGGCAGTTAACACATGAGTGTATTTTTACAGAGAGTTAAATTAACCTCCCAGCAAGTTTTTAATCGGGCTAATTCAGTGCCTGTAAGCGAATAAATACAAAATATAAACACATAAATGCGAATGTGTATAGACGGTGACGTGTGACGATGGCTTATGTCAAAGTATACGAAAGTTGTGTGCATATGTGCATATGTTCACATGCATATCATTTTTCTTCGTTTTCCATGTTGTTCGTCATGAAATCTCGATACTTCTGACTAAGCCGTAGCGACGCCTCAATTATTAACTACCACTATCGACGATTGCGGCCGATAATTTACATATGAAATCCCAAATCCCACGCCCTTTTCGACCGCAAATACATCTCTATGAGTGCTACTGGAAAATTAAACTTTTCAATCTAGGTTGTCGTGACAAAAAACGTCGAAATATTTTCAAGCGCAAAATAGTTATTTATGAATTGAAAGAATATGAAAAGAATTTGAGCATTGAATGAAGCAACAGTTGCAAATAGTCAACTTATGAATAAAACTCGACTAATAAAATCTTTTTTATGAAGTTCGAACCTTTCGATACTCTCCCCTTTGCGGAGGCTCTCACCCCTCGACCCCGCTTTTTTTGCTTTTACTTTACGACCTGTACGACGAGTACAAGTCAAAATGGCCGCCGGGTTGGACGTGTTTCGGTTTGCTCTGTGTAAGTTTTATTTATTTTTGAAATTTTGCGTTCGGTCCGGGATTTTTCTTTTCTTTTAAATAATTAGTTTTGTTAATTGTTTTTGTGTCGAGTGCCGCATCACTCAGGTCATTACGCGGATTTTGTTGTTCTTTTTTCGTGTTTCATTACAACGTGATGGAATATGCAACGTAGCAGTTAACTGCTCGGTTTCCCTTATTTTTCACCTTCTCCGTTGCCCATTCTGTAGCTTTGGATTGTTTTCTGTGCAATAGGCGCGTTTTAATATGAAATTTGTTGTTTTTGGAACTTCAATTACATTTACATTTTAGCTTCCGAATGGCGTCTGGGTAACATAACCTCAATGTTGTGATATTTTTCGAATCATCGCTTTGCAAAACAATCAATTCAATACTGTGTATTTTATTTGTCGTTCTCGGCATCCTCCTTCTGATAAGTGTTTATGGTCATAATTTCGGTTGATGACTTCGCTATATGCATAGCAGTCGGTTTGGCAAAAATGTAAACAAACGAATACATTGCATTCCAAACAGCCCTTCTTGGTGCCCATTAAAACTTGTACTTCCGGTGCGGCTCGGCGTACCAGGCCGTCCCACTGTATTCATTCTCGGTAAAAACAATTACACACAGCCTCGGACGGGTGTTGGATACGGGGTACGACCAACGCTCGACTTGACAGGTACCCCATCGTTGACGGTCAGGCAATGCAAAATGGTTGGTGGTTTGTTTATTGGGAGTCTAAACGTTAATGGGGGTTTTCGGAATCGCAGGGAGGAATTAGTGGATCTGGCAAAGGACTACGGTATAGACATATTGGCGTTGAGTGACGTTAGGACGAAGGGACAGACGGAAGACGGAAGACGGAAGACGTAGGCGGGTATAAGGTGTTTTTGTCCGGGGTTCAGTCTGGTAGGGCAAATTGGGGGGTTGAAATCGCAATCAGGAAGGAGTTGATCAACTTTGTCCTGGATGTTCGTTTCGTAAATGAAAGGCTGATGTGGGTCTCTGTAAAGTTAGCGGGGGAATTTATCGCCTGGTTAGCGTATATAGCCCTTGCGAAGGCAGTGATGCTGCTGGCTTGGACATTTTTTACGAACAGTTGGGGGACGTGGTTAGCAAAAAGGGAAATGAATCTCTGATTTTGATGGGGGATTTTAATGCAAGAATAGGAAACTTTAAAAACAACTCAGGTTATGGAAGGGTAGTGGGTAGATTTGGGGAAGGAACTCTGAATTCAAATGGTAAACGGTTGTTAGATTTTTGTGATTTCAATGGGTTAGCAATAACCAACTCTTTCTATAGGCACAAATGGATCCATCGGTATACGTACGTCAAGGAGGGTTTGGATCACAAAATCATGTAATCATTATAGAACAGGACAGGAGACAGGTGGTCAGGGACACGCGTGTTTTCAGGGCTTTCACTTTTGGTTCTGACCACTACTTTTTGGGTACCCATCTGTCGGTTGGGAAACTCTGTCAGACTAAAAGGAAGAAGGTGGTAAGTCGCAAATTTCGTGTGGGCAAATTTAGGGAAGAGGCAGTAAGGTCTCGTTTTATGGCAAAATTCGCCGAAGGGTTTGAGGGCTTCCAGCTGACTGCGGGGACATTGGGACTGAGTGGGCGAATTTTAAGAAATTTATCTTGGGTGCGGCTGAGGAATGTCTGGGCAGTGTCACTAGCGGGGGTCGAAACAAAAAACGGGTTGGTGGAACGCCGATATCAGGGATGTTGTATTGGAAAAAAGGAAACTTTACTTGATCTGGTTACAGGACAGGACGGCGGAGAAGTGGGATGCTTACAAGGCTTGTAGTAAACTGGTTAAGGATCTAGTCATTGAAGCGAAGGACAGGGAGGGGAAGAAGTTTGGGGAGGAATTGGAAAAGGCAGGTCGAGGCAGGGGTAAGAAATTTTGGTCGATGATTAAGGACATTAGGCGCGGTGGCGTGAAAGAAGGATGTAGTAGCATTTTAGATAAAGGCGGCGAGTTAATTACAGATAAGGGTGAAGTCTTGAAGACTTGGCGGGATTACTTTCAGGATTTATTTACATCTGTCAATCTGGTAGAAGAAAATGGGAGGGAGGCGGGTCCTAGCTTGGAGGTGGAGGAGGAAATTACACTGGATGAGGTGTCCCGGAAGGTCGGCAGATTAAGGGCAGGAAAATCCGCAGGGGTGGATGAAATTAGGACAGAATTTATTAAATATAGCGGATCAGGTGGGATCCAATGGCTTTGTAGGATTTTCAATTTGGCCATGAGGTCTTCTACGGTACCTGCTGACTGGAGCTTCGGTGTTATTGCTCCAATTTATAAGAAGGGCAACCGTAAGGTTTGCAGTAATTACAGGGGGATATCGCTCTTGAGCGTGGTAGGTAAGGTGTACGCGAGTGTACTTGTTGACCGGGTTAGGAACATAGTGGAAGGTGTACTGGATGAGATTCAGGGTGGTTTCAGGCCTCTGAGGGGGTGTCAGGATCAGATTTTCTGCCTCAGGCAGACTATCGAAAAGCTTTATGAAAAGAACAGGGACTTGTACCTATGCTTCATCGACTTGGAGAAGGCATTCGACCGGGTACCAAGGCAGAAGTTGTTCGGGGTTCTTAGCGAGTACGGTATCAATGGGGGCTTACTGCGTGCCATTAAGAGTATTTACTCAGAAAGCAGGGCAGCGGTAAGGATAGACGGCGAAATTAGCGAGTCTTTCGAGGTTAAAGAGGGCGTTCGTCAGGGTTGTTGTCTTTCCCCGCTTCTGTTCATAATTTTCATGGACAAAATCATCAAGCAGGCGAACTTGCAGGGAAATGTCAAGGTGGGTGAGGTAATAATGAAAATTCTGGCCTATGCGGATGACTTGATTCTGTTGGCAGATAGTACCGCGGAGTTACAGGGTGGGATTGACTGCATGAATGCTGCATGTGAGGAGATAAGTGTAGGGAAAACTAAGGTTATGCATATAGGCAAATCTCGGAAGGAGATAGCTTGCAATTTAAATGGGGAGGAGCTGGAGCAGGTTTCTGAATTCAAGTACTTAGGAACCATTTTTTCAGAGGATGGCAAGTTGGTTAGGGAATTTGAGGAAAGGAGGAAAATGGGAAACGCGGTGGCCAGTCAGTTGAGGTCGCACGTGTTCAACAAGAAGGAATTAAGTAGCGAAACGAAGTTAGCTATTCACAGGTCAATATTCCGGCCGACGATTCTGTATGGTAGTGAGAGTTGGGTGGATTGCGGATATCTAGTGCATGACCTGGAGGTTTCTGATATGAGGGTTCTTAGGAATATAGCGAAAGTTAATAGGAGGGAGCAGTGGGATAATCATATCAGGAACGACGACATTAGGGAAAACTTAGGGATTGCGTCAGTGGAAGAGGAAGCAAGGGCCAGTCGTCTACGTTGGTTTGGGCACGTTTAAAGGATGGGTAATAACAGGTTACCGAAAAGGATCTTGGGTGCACAGGTCCCGGGTGTTAGGCCAAGGGGTAGACCAAGGAGAAGGTTTATAGATTCAATTAAATCAGATTTAGAAGTTAGGGGACTTTCTCTGGGCGAACAAACCATCTCCTTGGCAGGCGATAGAAGGGCATGGAGGACGATAGTTCACCATTCTGGGGTTGTGGTATAAAGACCTCACACCGGAGGGT
>CM055403.1:189525717-189550890 GCA_029228625.1 Pseudolycoriella hygida | reverse complement strand
TGGTTATGGTAACAATCTCATATAAGTTTTATCACAACGAAAACCCTTTTAAAAGGGAAACGTGATGTAACTCCTCGTCCCTTCTTCCAAAACAACTGATATCAATTAGGGTGACGCTTAAAGCTTCGGAACGCAAACATTTTTATTGATTTTATTCGATTAAAAAAATGTCAAAGGCCGGACCCTCACAACAACGTAATAATTTTTCTGTTCTTTCAGTTGCACAACGTAAAAATTTGACTCTATGGCTCCATATTTAACTCCATCTTTGTACATTAAGTCAAATTTTTGCGTATGAAAGCTGAAAGCATAGAAAAATTATTACGTTGGTGGGTCAGGCATTTGTAACCCATTTCTTTAATAAAATGTGAAAATATTTCAAAAGAATTTTTCGCTTTTACATTGCTTTTGTTGTTTTGCTGTTTCTCGGCCAAATTATTTGAGGTCGTCGTATAACTTGGAATATTGGTATTTCGGAATTTAAGTTTTAATTACAAATTTTCCATCTATCAAGCTTAATGCTTTTTTGAAGCTTTTTCCAATTTGAAAATGCATGACAGTCTTATTACTGTTTTCCCGAAATTTTGGCTCAATAAAATCCTATTGGAAATAAGCATCGAAATTGTTCCAATATTCCAAGCAATACAACGACCTGAAAGAATTTTTTGCGTTTCAAGACCTTAAGCGATATCAGTAGATTTGCAAGAAGGGACAAGGACTTGCGTCACGTTTCCCTGTTAAAAAGAGTTTTTGTTGTGATCTTCATATGTCGGATAATACGATGGTCAACATCTTCTGCTAAATTCAATACTTATAAACCATTTTCTATTTTATAAGGAAGCGGACGTCAGAATTTGAAAATACCACACTCTCCGACCGAATCTGCCCGGTTTTCAGCACCCTTCCCCCACCACTAACAACGGACGTCGTTTGTGAATGACCCCTTAGAGAATTGTTAGGTATTGCGATTAGACCATCCTTTGCTACTTCTCTGTTACTCTTCTATCATTCCACCTTGTCATGTATTCTGTCTTAGTTAGATTCCCATATTACATGCTCCAGAACACACACAGTTTAAACTGAAACGCCAAATTAATCTCGTTGTACGTTGCACATACTTTACGATACAACTTCTAGCCTCCGATACTGCGTTTTTGTTATAAACGAGTCCTTGTAACATACAAAGCCGAGTTACCTATTCTAGGGCATTTGTATGAATTTTTAGTACTTAACACACTTAACGCGACTTCTGAGCCAAGTTTGGTGTTTATTATACTGACGCTAGGCTCAGACTTCATCGTACATGGGTGATGTCATTTTCTGCCCAAAAAACCATACTTATTAGCTTTGGGACAGGCTCCGGAGTTTTTTTAAAAATCGCTTTCGAAAAT
The DNA here is from genome assembly GCA_029228625.1 of Pseudolycoriella hygida. Classification (NCBI taxonomy): domain Eukaryota; kingdom Metazoa; phylum Arthropoda; class Insecta; order Diptera; family Sciaridae; genus Pseudolycoriella; species Pseudolycoriella hygida. The sequence goes on along the minus strand of CM055403.1, from coordinate 189,549,499 downwards.
TTCAATTTTTTCTGTTCCAGGACACCTTCACTTTCCCAGTGACGGGAAAAATCGCCCGGTTGAATATCGTCCGGGACGTTATTTCACGGACAATATTAAACGCGGAGGATAATATCGTCCGACGTTACTATCCTCCGCATTTTTACGGACGATAATAATATCTTCCGTGGATGTAAGTAAAAACGCGGACGAAAATAACGTTCATGGATGCTGACAATATTATCCTCCGCCTTTAATATTATGGATGATATTGAACTGTTCGCCAACGAAGTCTACCTAATATACGTTTCAGGTGAAAGGGATTCATTTTTGCGAAAATAATAAACAAAATTGTTTTTCGCCACCCCCTTGGTAGACCATTTTTCTTATAAGTATAAAGCTCATATATGGCCGCTAACAGAAAAATGTTGTTCTACGGATTTCTCGGATTAGTCCAAGGAATCAGTGGGCTAATGATATAAAAAATCGGTGAGGTCTTGTATTTGAATTTGATGCAAACTGTTCGTTTACTCTTAATGCCTAGTAACGTAGAATTTGTTCACTATCTCCCGAATTTATGAACTATTCTCATTTCAAGTTACCTTAAAGTAGCTGATAATGCTGGCATTGTTGCTAGAAATGTGAATAGCATCACAAAGAAACAAAGTGCAATAAAGAGCCAGAGGTTGCTGCAAGTTGTTTCACACATTGTATTGATGGCGTCGAAGCCACGGTCTTGAGTGCCATTCGGAGCAATAATGCAATCACAGTCCAAGTAGATTTTTGAATTGTCCATGCTTAGTTCTTTGGAACAACCAGCATGACACGGTGAGTAATACATAACCCCGTCGACACCACAAATTGGATCATAATTTTTTCGATTGCACGCACATTCGCTATTACATGAACTGTCCAAATTGTAGTTCATTCTAGGTTCCATATCCATTTCTTTCGCTTCGGTACTTAAACCATTTTGCGTTGGAAAATACGATGCTGTGACTCCGGCAAAAACTAAATTCGGACATGAAAGTATGAAGCAAATCGTAAATAATGTTGCTATGATGGTAGCTATGAGACATAGTTTTATGATTCCAGCACATGTGAGATTAAATTTTTTGACCAAGTAGCCGCCCAAAAACGTTCCTCCTCCTCCAGCTGGTACAGTTATGACACCCATCAACATAGCCGACCACACAGCCGTTACGCTGAATTGGTTTTCAATAAGTTTCGGAAGAAAAGCACAGAATCCTGCAATAATAAGTCCTTCGGATGCACCAGCTAGGTTAAGAAACCCAAACGTAGGATTCTTTAAAAGAGTCCACAGCGCTTCTGGCATGTCTTTCAAGCGTGAATATTTTTTTGCTGAGTCATTTCCATCATGAGCCTCAGAAATTTTTTCTTGCTGTAGCTCCAATGAACCTAATTTATAATCGAACTTAAAGTTGTAATTGACTTTTTTGCAAATTTACTCACCAGGTAAAGATCGTGGATATGCTAAGATTGGAATGGCTAAGCAAACACACAAAATAGAAACAAAGATAAATCCTATCCACCATGCTCCAACCCAAACCTAGAAAATTTATTACAATTCATTGGTTTCTAAATGTATATTTTTTTTATTTTACCTTACTCTGTGGTGTCAGCCCTAGCCTGAAATTAAAAGATGAAATTGTAGTACAGAAACGAAATAAATAACTGTTTGCATACGCAAGCAAACAAAGTATCTTTTAGCTCTCTGTGGAATCCCACATAAGTAGAATTACGTATCAATGGGAGATGCCGGTACCTTATAAATTTAGGATGATTACAGCTCGTGAACGGGCGACATGTTCTAAATAAGTGCTGTTACTGGCACAGGCGTGTTGGGGAAAATATCCCACCAGTAAAATGACGAATAACAATTTAATTGTAACATGGGGTAGATCGAGGCGGGGATACATATATTAAAGTCTAGAGATGACGAATCGGCAAAAAAAAAATGTTCGTCCGCTCATCTCCATACTCTTCAAATTATAGTTTCTTCTTCATTTATCATTTTGTTCGATTGAGCCTTCCTTACAAGAAACTCTCTTCTCACATCAACTGTAAAGATTTGCTGAATGAATTGAATCCGTTAGAATACTTTGTTTTACCTTGAACTTAGTTTAGCTTATTAATGTCATAGCACGAATACAAGCATACCAAAACCTCTTTAAAGGTGTGACGCAGTCCGTAAGTCCGCTTCCAAAATTAATGCCATCGTTTGAGGTACGCTATCGCTGATAATACGAAGATGCGCTGATAATAGAAGAGAAGCTTTATAACGACACTTTTATGGAATTTTTGTCTGAACATGGCGTTAAAGCCTCCAATATCATCATGCCAGAATCGTATACGTTGCGTGCCCCACATACTCAACTTAACTGCTCAAGACTCAAAGTTCCATTAAATTCTGACGAAGATAAATTTCAACATTTAGATATCGACCTGGTACACTATAAGGCTGGGAAATAATTCGAAAGGTTTCTAAAATGTATTTTTTATAGTCAGATGATATCTCAGCGAACACTGCTGGCGAGGAGGTGGAGGAAGACGAACCTGATAGTGCTGGAGATGATGTAAATCAATCAACTGTCTCTACGCGTGTGACTAAAAATCGGGAAACGACCGGAAATCGAGAAATGACTGAAAATACGGAAATTACTAAAAAACTGGATTTGTAACAATCAAAGAATAACTAAAAGTTGCCAAACTTGCTCGCTCCGCTCGCGAAGTTTTATTCTCTACTTTACAAAACCGATTGAATTTTGTTCACTAATAACAGTGGATTTTTTGTGAAAATTTGCGAAATTAAAAATTGTTTTGGGCCGAATATAGAGCGATTTTTAAGATCCCAGAAATAATAGAGAAAAATTTACTGGGTCCATTTTCGAAATGTTCGCCTGCGGTGCTACAAGCATTTTTACTCTATTAACAATCTTTTATATCCAAAGAACCCCTTGGCTAAGAAATTTTGCCTGCGGCGCGAATAACGTACTTCATCAAATATTAAAAAGTAAGTGAATTTTGCCTACAACGAGACGATGTTAATCTGTCAGCGAATGAGAGAGATAAATGTTCCAATTTAACTATTCCTCTGCGTTTGATGTTACACTTATAAAAAATTCGCTCGCTCCGCTCGCATTTTTATAATTAATAATTATATTAATTTGATCTCAATGTTAATTTTTGTTGCACCAGGTCCGGATTGTCTCTATTCAGCCCGCCATGTAAAAATCAGATTTTCGTGTATAATATATTGATATTCTAAAATAATTATGGAATTTTCACCTACGTGGCCATCTTTCATGGTCACAATTAAGAAACCGCCTTTCCAAACTATATTCTGAGGAATTGTTCTACTGTTGAAAAAAATTTAAGGAAATGGAAAAAATTTGCATTTCCAGGCATCAAGTAAAAAATTTGAAGAGCCGCTTAAAATAAATTCGTCCGCTACGCTCTTGTAATTTTAATCACATACTGAGCACTTAAGTTATCTGCCGTGCCCTTCACGCTGAAAAAACGAAATCGGGAAAATCGGGAAATAGAATTTGAAAAACATAATTTCCACACGCGTGTCTCTAAGCTTCGAACGCTGATAAAAAGGATCAATAAGTCACCTAAAAAACGACAAAAGTTGAGCACATTATGCGAATTGTACGACATAAAATATTTATTAATCGTCGACGATGCTCAGGTTTTTTAACGAGCTTTTAGCACATGCATGCTCTAACAACAGCGGGTCAGCGGAATCAAATGTACACCCATAGAGAAATCTCTCTCAACAGCGGCTGAACTATATTGCATAGCAAAATAATCGCGAGCCATTGCACTTAAGTTAGGGAAACCATCTTTTTGAGCTCGCCACTATTCTATGACATCTACTTCAGCCGAAGACAACGCAAAATTGAAATTTTTTGAAGGTCTTTCGGTTCTTTGCTAGCCTTAGCTCTTTTGAACATGTGGCCAAAAAATTCGTCCCCCTGTTCTTCCGCAGGGTTTTCAATGATGTTCTGCGTGTTGCAATGATGGTAATTTTCAAATAAATCGCAAATAGGTTTTTGGATCTCCGTGATGAGTGGCATAGGATAACTGTGTTCCTTGAAATATGACATCTTTAATGTATATGGATATGCCTTTTATATTTCTTTAGCTTTTCCAATACCTTTTGAGCGGCATGTGACAACGGTCTGGAATTATCGTTGATGAATGACTTAACCGATGCTATCAGCAAACTGGCGTTTCATACTTGGCAATTTTGTTGATCGGTCGAACTTCTGTAACAAGCCACAAAATGCACTCATTGCAGTCCATTCACATTCATTCAAACAACGACCTTCTAAAGAATTCTCATTCGAACACAATGCCCGCAATGGAGTTTTCAGATAGTCAGCTCGTTCGATCATGTTGAAAGTAGAATTCCAGCGACAACACAATTCCAAGCCATAATAAAAGGTAATTTTAGTTAATACGCCAAGAGTTTGTTTGACGCAAACATTTTATTTTTTAGGCTAACTTTTTCGAATTATAAATGTGCCTTATTATCCGGCCCGGCTGCAACTGAATGGGTAAGGAACGTATAAAAATATAAAACTTTCACTGTTCAATTCAGTTATCTTGTTAGATTCCAAATTAATGTAAGCAAAAATTGATTGTGGCGGATAGACAATGATTAGTGGTGTCTATGAACTTGAACTCATTTTTATTGGAATTTTATCTGTGGTCCAAGGGCACTTGTCGTATGAACCACTCTAAATGAATTATTTTTAGTTGAGCATCAATGATTACACTGACAACATATTATGAAAAAAATTTACCAATTTTTTACTTGAAAAACAAATTTGGACTTGCAAATAAAACATATGCAAAGAACCAGTAAGCATCAGAATAGATGTGGCAAAGAGAACAGATATTACACAAAGCCTCAAAATAAACCTAAATAAATATTGCATTGCCTCTTGAGTATATGAAATTACGTCGACATCAAATTGTATTGGAAATTGCCGAAAGGACAATATAAAAAAAACCGTCCAAATCAACTGTGAAAAAAACAAATTTTCGAAAAAATTAAAAACAAAATCATTCTTCATATAGACAAAAAAGTTCCGTTCAATTTACTCCAAAAAGATAGCAAAAGAAATTCCTTGGACTTGGGTTGACCTTAGAACCAACGTAAGGCCCTAAGGCCTCGGACCCATACTTTCATGGACAAAAAAAATTGGCCCTTTTCTATCTACAACACTGCACAAAAACCCTCATTTATTAGAAGAATATTCATAAAAATCATCAGTTATCGTGTAGTGTCGCGTAGCATGAGTTGGGCCAACACTAAGGACCCTACAGCCCGGATCGCTGAACCAATTTTCACTGTTTTTTTTTTAATTTCGCAGAGGTAAAAGTCAAAAAGTTTCACTGACCTTAAAAAACCACTGTTGGCTAGCCCCTGTAATAACATCAAAAAATTTTTTTTAGTGTTTTCATGTATTTACTGCAAGATAATCATAAGATTGTGCAACATTTCGTTTTTGCTCTTTCCACAAAAAAAATCTAGGTTCACATGAATAAAATACAAGCGAATATCTGAAGAGAGAAATAAAAAAGATGTACAGATTTACGATTCTCTTCCTGTATTTTTTCAATTTTGATTTTCTGTAGAATGCTTGGCATAGGTTAAGGTGTTTTTTATTTCGTACGGATCTTCAGAATAGAAAACAATTTGAAAAGATTTTTTTTCTGACTTGAAGATGAAAAGTGGTGTGGGGATGTTTTGTCATGTCTGTATTACTTCTCTACTGATAAGCGCCACTCTTGATTTAATTATAGGAAGCAATTCAATTCGACAATTAACTCAATAACAGAGCAACTACATTCATCGAAATTATTGAAAATTTAATAGCAGGCACCATTCAATGATGACCACTGTAATTTAGCAGTCTTTGGTTCCTGCTTTGAATTCAAAAATGATATTTATTGACTGCAATTATTTTACACCGACAACAATTTTAGAGCGATCGAAAACTTCACCGACGCGACGTAAAGTGCAAAAACTCATTTTTGATTGTGTCAACAATAAGTGAAATTGTCAATTTGTTATCTTGTTTGAAACCAGTCGAGAAAAGACCCTGAAAGATAATTAAAAAAATTATAACGGAATTGATCTTGGACAAAATCGGTTAAAATCTTTCGAAGTTACGTGGTTTTTTGAAGGTCGATGAAACTTTTTGACTTATATCTCTGCGAAATTATCACGGAAATCGCTCTTCGAGGCTTTGAATAAAAGATATGGATTTCCAGATATATAGCTCCTTGGGAAGGATTTTTCAATATTGCCCTTTGTCAGCCGAAAACGAATATTTTTACACCGCTTCTTCTTTCGGGTTTTTCAATACTGCTATTTCGGCAATTTCCAGGACAGTTTGATACACATAATCAACCACATAAAACCACAATAATCCTTGCATCGCAATGCGCACGGGTCCGCGAAACATATATTTTAATTTCGTTTAATCCAAAGTTAAAACCGTGCGGGACAGGAACAGGATTTGTACAAATTACTTCAATAAAATGTAGAGAGTGGGAGTCACGTGGCATCATTCGCAAAGAATCACTTGGCTAATCATTCATTTCAACCGCATCATTTCAACCTTGGCGATCAATGTCGAAAAATTACTTAAATTGCCAGCTACTACAGCACTTACCTTAGATTGTATTTTTCTGCAACAGGAGACGGCAGAATTAAAGAGGAATTTTAATCAAAAGTTAGGCAACAGCAACAAATGTTAAAAAAATGAGAAAGAGGGGTGAAAAAAATACGAGTGTAAATTGCATTTTATTAATTTAGCCAAAGGTTATTTGCTTGGATTCACGTGAAAATGACGATTTTGTTTCTTGATGTTATAAAATCGTTGGTATAACGCTATGAGGTATTTTTTATGATGTTGTTATTGTTTGTGCCATGCTGATTTGAATAATAGCAGGTTATTTAAAAGAAAAATATACTGTCGGAGGTTGGATGGATAAAATTGTGAAAATTGAATTCAAAGGCGGAAAACGGTGAACCCTTATTCCATCTTATTTTCATTTTCTTAAAATGTTTATGTTAGGTAGATTTATGGTGGCATTCATTTATTCACTTTCAGCAGAATTCATTTCATATAAGATCTGTATTATGGCAAAATTATTATGAACAGTTCCACAGAGTCGATTGTTATAATAATTAAACTGAAGCTTAGAAATATTTCAAGTGGATCTAATTGATAGGCTTTTTTGTTAAAGTTATGCAACCCTAGGTGTATAATCAGACGATTATATTCCAGGTGCAATGAATGGTTCTAGAAGCTTCGTCTGGGACCTGCTTACGTACAGATTACAGATGGTATATAAGCTTTGTGCTACGCGATCGTTTTTAGCATAGTGACTGTAAACTTCCAAATATGAACGATCGACTTGAGTGTCAAGTATAAGTTAGACAATTCGGCCATGAATTTCGTCACCACACCGTTTAATTGACCAGTTTACACCATAATACAATTTTTGATTTTTTTCAGCGAAATTCGTTGGAAATTTTCGCTTTTTTTCTCTAAGTTTTTTTTCTTTATGACGGCAGTTATAGACTTACTTTACTTATTACTTTTTCGGCGCTACAGCCACTTGTGTGTGGGCCTGGGCCTGCTCGAGGAAGTTGAACCAACTCTGCCTATTTGCCGTGTTTTGACAATTTCTTACACTGAGCGTCCGAAGATCTTGTTCGACACCATCAATCCATCTAATTTATTTTTACGGCAGTTATAGAAAGAGATTTCAATTTCAATTGTAATGTCAGATTATTTCATTTGCATGAAAAAATAGGTTCATAATTCTTAAACCTGGGTATGCCCCCCTGATCACCATGAGATGAAGAAAAGTTTTGCTTGTGACGGATTCCCGTGTCAAATCTTGAATCAATCAGGGCTTCACATTGAAAACTAAGAAGGAAGTTTACTTACAATGAATGTTCAGTCTCAAAAATTTCCAATTTTTTAAGTTTCAAATAACTTTCAAAATTTTAGCTCAATATATCTCAAAATTTTATTCAGTTCCTTTTTCGAAGTCCTAGGTGCAACATATTCTTGATTCAGCTCAAAGGTACACACGAGCTGAGAATCTAAGTTTGGCTCTTCATATGAAGTTGTTTTTGAAAACGACAGAAATATATTAAGAAGTAAAACTTCTATTGGAGATTCCAAAATGTCTCAACTACATTTAATTAGTACTTTGCGGTACAAAAATCGTTTACTAATTTCTGATTTTTTAAGTTATCATGGCTCCACGGTAGTAAGAGGCCGTGACGCAAGTCTTACAGGCCAAAAAATTCGCAAGAAATTTTTTCGTATCTTACACGCCAAAAAATTCACAAGAAATTTTTTCGTAGAATAAGGAACAAATATACAGGAACTGTTTGAACTCTTGCCACGTACCCCTCGGGAAAATAATTTCCTTGGTTCTACGCAAAATTTTAGACCGAAGTGCCTTTTTACTCGCCATAATCGGTTGAGCCGATCCGGTGATATGAATTTTTGAAGTTTCCATTTTTCCATACAAAAAATTTTCAGTTGAACGTTTTCACCTGGTCGATGTCGTCAACCTTTGTTATATTTGTTACTTTGTTGGGATCTCGGAAACGGTTCGATCGATTTTGCTGAAATTCTGAGGTTAGCGTAAGATCATTATTTTAGTCGACACGTATTTTTTGCAACTGACCATTCCTGGGATTTAGTCGCTTCCAGACTCAGTGAGTGAATAACTCTAAAACTATAGCGGTCATCCGATAAGTTATTGACAAAACATCAAGTCATAACTATATGGGCGTTTCGCTTGAGTCACATCCCAGAGGCCTCGCTGGGGAAACCTCCCAATAATCTCGCTGAGGAGATCGCCCAGAGATTTCGCTGTAGAAACCTCCCAGATGCATGGCCGCCAGCACGGTGTTAAAAGCTAGTTGGCAGAGCCAACTACGCTTTAAAAAACAAAACTTTGTCTCTATCCGCTGCACTTTTCATTGTTTATTTTGTTCATTGCGTCGAGTTATTTCGTCCCTTAGACATTTCATCTTGTAGTTATCCTGAATGTGGTTATTTTAGTTATTTCGACACCATGCCGTTTTACTTGCTTAAGCGTTCTAAATGCGATTTTCAGTTTTATCACACACCAGTTACGGCGCGATAACTCAGCTGAAGCAAGTAAAGATTTTTTTTAATTTGTGTAGAAGAGGCTAATCAATTATCATATAGCATCATCATTTATAATGAAATAAAGCAAAGTAGGTACTTTATAAGTGTAGCCCTTGGGAGAAATATATTTTAATCTCCCAGTCTACACTGAAGAATCATAAAGAACTGCCTCTGCATTATTGTTTATAACCCACATACTGAACGTAAGCTATATTCAGATACTTGAAACACCTCTTTTCACAATGTAAATAATAACACTGTAATGTTATTGAGGATGGGGGAGTGCTAAGGTGTTGCTATGACAAATCGGAATTGAGAATTTCGTAATGGCTTATTTAGCTCTTAACGTATTGAATCAACGTATAATATTTCATGTTACTTACGATAAAGGATCAACAAGCAAAAAGTCTGTGTATATTAGAAGCAATTGACCAGAAATAACGTATCCAACAGCTGGTCCAATGATAGCCATAGTGTAGTATACACCTGAAACAATGAGAAACGACAATGAAATGATAAAGAATGTTTAGGGGGAAAATTAAAACGAGTTCAGTATGCTTGTTTTTTGTTTTTTGCTTAGAAGATTTCTTTGTCTGATATTGTTTCCCTGAACACTGATTTCGTTGAAATCCAGGCCATTTTTTTTCTATTAGCTCTGGGATAAAAATAATTCCGAGACAAAAAAATCCTTCTAAGTTCTCAAAAGTGGGTTTTCTCATTTGTTGACACATTAGTATGGTTTGTGGTATGGGAAGTGCGTAACCCCTCTGCCTAAAGCGAAATCTATCGATGTCCCATGCAGAACATTCAAAGTAAACATTATTTAACAGAGATGTAACAAAATTGCTTAAAACAGGTGTAAAACGTTATAAAACGAACAACAACCGCTTATATAAGGAACTCTTAAACATTTGTTTCTTTACATTTACAGTAAAGAAATAAGGAAAATATTCAAAGTCAGAGCAACTACCTGTTTTATTCGTCAATTCCTGCAGTCCCAGTTCCAACGTAAAATCTTAACTTTGGGTGACATTTAATTTTCCCTTCAGGGAATTATTCATCAGAATGGGAACTATCGCCCAGACAAGTGGGAATTATCACCCGCGGAATTATCGCTCAGGAATTTTTACCCAGCAATTTGATGCGGTTAGTTTATACAAGGAAAATTCCTCTTGGATTGAATGTAAAACACTCAATTTGTATAAGAAAATTCCCTCCCTGGGTGATGCAACAGAATAAGTAACGAAAAATATTATTGGCTACGTTCTTTGCGAATATGAACGATTAAGTTTCAATCGCTGTTTCCAAATGAGGAGCCCCCCCCCCCTCCTCTCCCCTTTTGCGTTACGAAATTTTTGAATGATCCCTAACTGTTAGCTTCACAAATCATTACAGTCCTTACAGCAGCATTCATTTCCGTATAAATACAACCACAGAAAAAATATTAGAAGTTATTTTTTAGTAACTATATATAACTAAAGTAACTATGTATTAAGCTTTTGAATTTGCTTGCAGCTTCATTTTATTTTGGAAATACGTAAATTTATAGCCAATATTAAGTGTCGTTTTAAGGCACAGGTGGTTTTAAGTCATTGAAGCAATTTATTGCTCAATGAGTGAACATTTTCTAATATTGGTGTATAAAGTAGCGAGACATTTATTATGAACGAAACAAAAAAAATGAATATTGAGGAGATGAAAGCGTTCTGAACAGAAAACAGTAGGACTCCATTCCCAGTAGAAATTCTAAAAAAAAGCTTTTTAGTTAAATGTATAGAAAGTTGAAGTGTTTTTTGCAAAGGGAATCTGAAATATCTGTAGGTGAACGTATATCGTATAAACATTTAAAAGCTACTTTAACTCAGTAGAATATTTATTTCAAGTTTTGAAAATGGTGAAATATAAGAGTTCAAAGTCGTCAGCCCCCCTGGAATTTTGGCTGGCTCGGGACAAGGGCCCGAATTGGGGCTTTGTATTAGTGTACAGGTCCTAGAAATTTTGATCATCTAGGAGCCCAGCACAACTTCGATAAACATAGCATGCACGTCAATTTCGTCATTTTTGCATGGTGCCCTCGATGGTGCCTCCTCGAAATGGAGATTTTTAATTTTACCTGTCAGCAGAGCAATAACTACCGAATTCGTGCCCACCACTCGCGAAATTGCCTAAAATCAATCGTCCAAAACAAACGCACAAATAACGATGGTGCTCACATGGGGTCGGAGCATTATTCGACAGAAATTCGGGTGTCACCGAAGGTGAGGGCGGCAATCACACAGCTTGAATTTGTATACTTTAGTTATCAATACTATTTTTTATGACACATACTGCGGAAGGTTTGTATTTTCGGCAAGCAGATAAGCACTGAAAATTAAAAAATCTAACCCATGAGGTTCAAGCAAAAACATAAGTTGAACGGTCGACTTTCGTTCAATCGAGAAAAATGCAGAGTTCTACTAACTGTGAAGAAACGTTCCTGTAATCATCTACAAAATACTGCACCAACTTCAAAGTCGTCATCGCCATGACCAGATGTTCCGTGGTCGGAACAGTCATGTCTTCTTCGATGACTTATCAAGAAAATGTATGAAAAAACCCGAAAAAATCTCATTTTCATCACTTTTTTCAAAATTTCTCCAGTGAAAAATTTTACTTTTTATTGTTTCTGTTTACCACGGTATCCCAGAAAGACAATCAAGAGAGAAACCCAATGTGCAAGCACTTTTCATTTAAATCTGTTAAAGCCCACCGTGAGTAGGGTTGTAATGACGCTATTATAACCCGGTTCTTTAAAAAATGAGAATAAAACGTATGTTGTTATGGCAACTGCATACTAAATCGAAAAATCAATCTAGGCGACATTTTTTGCAACAAATTCGATGAGTATTTTTATACGAAATTTTTGATTTATGTTAATTTTGTTGTTATTTTTTTGTGCAGAATTGGCAATTATAGGCTCAAATGTGATAAACTATAGTATAATACAAGGGGAACAATCGCGTAATTATAGTCTCGGTGGGTAAAAATTCTCAGGGCTGACGCCCCTCGAACTTTTACTAACCTCGACTAAATTACTTGATTATACCCCTTGTATTATAATATACTACACTACTGACACTAAACAGTGCGGTAAAAGGAAATTTCAATAATCAGGAGTAGTATTTTATGCGATTTCGTTTCGAATATAGATGTTTTTCGTTCTGTCTAGACTCGTACAATGAACGAAGTTCTTCGAAAAGGCGTCTATTGCGTTTACCACGACACTTGCAATCAGTCGAATTTCGACCACGGAGTTGGTTACTTTTTCGTTTCAGGGTCTAAATGTAAGAAAAAAAATGCAAAAAAAACACGATAACTAGAGTAAAACTTAACCGATTTTCAAAAACTTTTTTCACTGAAAGGTATTTCGATTTCCTTTATGGGATTTAATCTGGGCATTGTCAGCCTAAGGGCTGTTTAAATGGTTTTTGGTCTTTTGAACGTAACTAAAGTAAATCTTTTCCGATTTTCATTTTTTGTTTGTTTGAAAGTTCTGGCTCTGGCCATGCTTTGCTTTGGCAAACTTTTTCCATTTTTAGCTTTCGGACTCAGTCAGGGCCCTAAAACTGAGTCTCTAAAATCCGATTTTCGAAATCTTTTTTTATTTCCTGAAAGATAATTGAAAAGCTGATTCGCAAAATCGCTTGAAAACTTTCGAAGTTACGGTAAAAAAGGTGGATTTTTGAAATTCGGTGAAACTTTTCGACTTATACCTCTGCGAAATTAGCACGGAAATAGCTCTTCAAGGTTTTGAATGAAAGATTTAGACTTTCAGAAATTACAAAAAGAAATAGTGAAAATTGGTTGAGTGACCCGGGCTCCTTAGTGTAGGCCCAACCCACGCAACTACACAACACGATATTTGGTGGTTTTTCATCCATATTCCCCAAATGATGAAGTTTTCTGTGCAATCTTGTAGCGCAAAAGGGGGTAAACTTTTTTGGTCATAAAAGTATGAGTCCAAGGCCTCTCCTTAGGGCATAGCTACGCTTGTTTGAAAATTTCACATCTAGTGACAAAAACACTTTTCTTTTCTTTTCGAGCTTGTTGCATAAATTACTATTTTTTATACGAAAACAAAGTTTTCTCTTTGACACGACAGCCAAATTTACACACATTGCACCGGATTCACCTTCTAGCTAAAAAAATGTAACACTTTTTATGGGAAAAATTAAATTAAAACAAAAAATTATTCAACACAAAACATATAAAATGAATGGGAGCTCGACTTGTTTACATTTTTAAAGAGAAGCAATGTTCTTTCCGTTCTCATTTCATAAATTTTGTCACTAGAAATGACGAAATGCATTGCAATGTGATTAAAAAAATTTGAAGAATAACAATGGTTTTTGTAGAGTGATTTTTTTTTATATTCTTTTTGTTTTGTCTCCTTCGATTATGCTCATTACAAAAAAAGTCGTTTACTACTCGTTGTGTAAGTAGATTCTTTCAGCATACGTCCTAATGCAGTCACACTCGCCTCCGGCTCGTTGGGACAGCATTCAGGACTGATGCTGAAAGAATCTACATTACACGACTCATTGCAAAATGTACAATGTACATATAATATTGGTATGTACTATTGAAATGTATGCTATTAAATTCCTTTCAAAAATTTATTAATAGAAACGGTTTCTTGTGAAATAATTCAATTCAATAAACTTAACTTACCCAAATATACTGAAGACATTTTCTTAGATACATTTTCGTCAATATATGTGACACCGAGGGTAAATAGTGGTGAAGCACCAGCGCCATGTAATAATTGTGCCAAAAAAAACAACCAAACGTTCCAGGAGAGATTTTCTTCATCTGCATCCGATGAACATTCCTATTAGACAAAAATTTAATCTCGAATTTTTTTTTTAAGATAATAATAAAATTTATTATAATCAAATATTCTTCGAACAGTTTTACTATAATAAATTTCATGTAAATTTTTGGATGGTGGTAATGTTCCCAATATTGAAGCAACATTTCCACGTTGAATAGCTAGTCCGATTCTTTGCAGCAAATAACTCGTCGCACGCTTTTCATGTGTCTTCTCTGTTATTTTGCTGCCGATTTTCTTCACCAGTTCAAGACCAGATTTTCCAAACACCCCGGTCGTCTCTGTTGCCACAGGGACAAAAATAAATTGTTCCAGCAAATCTGTGTATTTATCAAATTTACACTTTTTCGCTGCCTATCCTAATTTAATGTTTTCTTTTAAGTGCTGGTCGAGAGTCGTGCTTTTCATTGATTTTCCCTAACTTTCGTGTAAAATACGTGTCGCGTGTAAAATACGAATTCGAAACGTTACTCGGTATGAAACTAGAAAGGGACGTTTTGGTTAACCTTGTATTCGGCCCAAAGACCAAAATCGAGAATTTTTAACCTTTCATTCTTAGTTGCGTAAATACCAATTTCACAGTTCTCTGTTTTTGCAACGAGGGACGTCCCATGTTCGATTCTCAGCCGTTTTTAATTAAATGCTTCTAGTGTGACTGGTTATTTATCTCCCTAGACAGCGGAATTTACCCCTCTAGACTGATAAATACTGAGAATAATTTCAATAAATACTCATTTGCCGTCTCCAAAAATTATGGTCAATGTGAGACTTATCGTCGCATGTAAAATAATAGTACATTATTGTCTTAGGGTTTTAAGTTGAACATTAATTTCCGCGTGGATATTACACAAGGAATTAATGTGAGACTTGAAACCCTAAAACAATACTATACTTTATTCCATAAGCGAAACCGAGATTGCAATAGTGTGTGCGCGTTTGGTTGGTTTGGTTATACGACACAACGTTCCCCGTAACTTCTTGGATATTTATTTTTGTATGGAAATAAACGTTCAACTCGCGATAATTTCGTTATTTCTAACATCTTACGGGCAAATTTTGGATATTTTGTGGATAAGAGTGTATATTTTCGAAAGACATACTCCAATATGTGTGGCCATATAGTGAAACTATGTAAAATATCAGAATGAGTCACGTGTTTGTGTATAGTAACTGAGTTGATGTTGCGATTTTGAACTACTTTCGACCTAAAATACGTGCCGAGAGTGTCGAGAAAGATCACTAAGGTCCAACGTAAGTTTTCATTCATAGAGTGTTCGAAAATAGCTTTAGATTAATAAAAAATGGTACAAAAACATTGTGGCTGGTTTTTGGTTTTGTTATTTTCATCATGACTTGTACGTTAGACCTTAAGACTTGTTGTTCTTCACACATTCTATTCAACGGCGACAGTTCGTGCATTTGTGCATATGCACTACATACTCGCAATTTTGCTACCTTTTTCAAAGAAAAATATGCTTGATGAATGCTAGGGCGGTTATAAATACCGGTGTAGACAATCTTAGGAATTTTTCTCTATACAAATCCAACATCCCCATCGAACGTCCCCAAATTGAGAAATTGCTGTGGAGTGTGGAGCAACGAAAAGTATCAGAAAATATGTTTATATGTGACTTTAGAAGCATATGACGATACTGCATACAAAAAAGGCGCTCAAGGCAGGCCATCCATGTAAACGGCGAGTTCCTTCATTCAAAACCTTGAAGAGCGGAGATATAAGCGAGAAAATTTCACCAACCTTCAAAAAGCCACGTTTTACGAGCGTAACTTCGAAAGTTCGTGACCGATTTTGCCCAAATTCAATCCCTATTAAAGCTTTTTCGATTACCTTTGAGAAAAAAAAAGATTTTGAAAACTTGTCAAGTTACCACAAACTGGTGAGTCCAATACCTTTTCGAATCACTACGTTCTTCGTAAGGGTCAAATTGAGTCGGCGAATAATAGACTTGTGAATCAAAATCTTCAAAATGAAATAATTGAAACAAAAAATTATGATTTCTTATCAGAGATCAGAAAAATTCCAATGGTCGAATTTTCTTATACTCATTCTCTTAAGAAAATGTCAACATCAACATCCTATCATTCCAATATCATATATTTTCCTATTGTTTCAAAGCTTACCCTATTGGTACTGTTGTTTAGGCAAACATTACTAACAGCGCTAGATGCTCGGTATGGTCCTACCAAGAAATGTGGTAATGCGAATGTCAATGACCCTAGACCCATCAATATAACGCCCCAACCAATCCATCGCGGTTTGGAAGCGTTTATCCGTCCTCCAAAATATGTTACTGGTACCAAACACGCGAATGATGCAATGTCATATCCACTGGCAACTAAGCCTGTCTGCGACGAACGTAGACCGAAACGTTTTTCAATGGTTGTGATGACAACTGTAAACAATGCAATTTAAATTTGTTAAATGGCATTAGGTTTCGAAAGTTAGTCTTACCGTTGATGCAACCATTTACAACGAGACCTGCAACAAACATATTAAAAAATACACTGAAAACCGAATGAGAAAGTAAAATGAAAGAGACACGCACACAACAGAATAGATGCTGCAAAAAGACTTGAAAGTATACAATAGTTACAAAAAGACTTGAAAGTATACAATAGTTATTTGTTGCCTGCTATGTAAATAACTATTACATCACAAGGCCTACTCGTTTTCGGTTGATGTATTGAGTTTTATATGCTTCATGCCCCCAAACTGAATATTTCCAAATTCATAGCGTGTGAGTGTGAGCGTTGTAGCGCGACTGTTTTCTCCTTGAAGTGTGTTTAGAACGTCAAATTTTCAAGTTTCTTCACAGGATTCTTAATTGTACCGTCATAAAAGTTTAGAAATACTGTATTTCTCTTGGAATAACCGAAGTATTGATCTTAGGAAAACATTCCAACCTCTAAAATAGTTCATAATTTCGGGAGTTCCGATTGTTTCCCAATTTCTTGGGTAAGCTGCAATTCTGCCTATGCTGTGATGTTTTTTTTTCAACTCGTTTCATTTCAACCCGATTGCTCACCCTCAGAACAACATCCCAAAT
Source organism: Pseudolycoriella hygida (assembly GCA_029228625.1). Lineage (NCBI taxonomy): Eukaryota > Metazoa > Arthropoda > Insecta > Diptera > Sciaridae > Pseudolycoriella > Pseudolycoriella hygida. Next base: position 189,532,358 of record CM055403.1, on the reverse strand, counting down.
CAAGGGAAACTTTTCCACGAGGAATCGTTTCGTCATTGAGATCATCAAAAGTTCGATCTGAGACGGGTCCGCCAAAATGGGTTGAAACATGACTACGTAACACCATATCCTGGTGAACTCTGTATGATGTATGAAATAATCTATGAACATTGATTGGCATCTCGATTTCATTTTTGTAGAGCTGTGAACACTTGAAAGTAGTCTCAAAACTTATGGAACATATGTTAGTCAAACAAAATGCTAGCACATAGTTCATGATTACAGGATTACTCTAATGTAATTCATTTGCTAATTTGACAAATATTTCTCGAGATATAAGAGCTTGGAAATTTGTCTTTTATAATGCTTTTCTCGGTTGAAGTCTGTGGCCCTCGCAGAGAAAATAGCAACACGAGTGAATTGCGGCCCTCGCTACGCTCTGGCCACAAACTTCACTCTCGTTGCAATTTGCTCTGCTTGTGCCACAAATTTTACTCCAGTTGATGCTTCATATCAGAGCCGAAAATGAAAATGTCAATTTTGAGGGTTTTTTTTTTTTACTTTCGGCTATAATATGATATAAAACTTAAGACGTTGCTTATAAAACCGCTTTCGGTTCTTGTTCTTGTGACGTAAATAACCTTAGCTCTTAAGTATATGAAATTACGACAACATTAAATTGGATTGGAAATTGCCAAAACGGCAGAATTGAAAACGGTGTAAAAACCATTAAATACTCGAGGGTCCATTGGTAGCTTCAAACTCTTCGAAAGGGGGTTCGGATAAACTATCTCATGTCCTAGTTATTTTGTCTAGAGCCATTCGAAGTGCCTCTTTTTCCAAATGGTAGTAGCAGCATTATGAAGCAAAACTAGTTCTAAAGCGAACTTCACCTTTTTGTAAACTCAGGGTTTCTAATTACTGGATGACGGAAAATATCGACATAATGTGTCAAAAACTATGAATATGACGTTCACAAATTAACCCAACGCAGCGCTGCGGTAGAAAAAAAAAAAAACGAACTCAAAACATCGACTTAATACACTAGTCAAATCGTAGCAATTGCTTCAAGTCTTATTGCTGGCACAGTTTAGTAAAACTATTGGAAATAATGTGGAAATAAAACGAAATTTAGAAATAAATGGAAATATTGGTAATAAATTGGAATTGCTGGAAATAAATTGGAAATTTTAGAAATAAAATGGAATTTTATTATTATAATATTATATTATTTTTATAACTAAAGTTTATGTATTGGAACTCTTAGAATATTGGCAAGAATATGTATTCAGAATTCAGCAGTATTTTATTTTATTGAATTAGATTTGAATTTTTTGAAGTAAAGTGGAAATAAAACGGAAATTGGAATAAAATGGAATTTTTGGAAATATTGGAAATAAAATAGAAAAAGGAAGTAAATTGAATTATTGAAAATATTGGAATTAAATTTTGGAAATGGAATTTTTGGAACATATTTTCGCCAGTGGTTTCCCCTTTAATACGCGATAAAACGGAAGCCAAATACATAAAAACTTAGTTAAAAACTCTGAATTTTTCGTGAACTGCTTTGAAACTGTTCGATTGGGTGCATTTACTCTCTGCGATTAAACGACTTGTAACAAAACGAAATATTATGAACAACATGGTAGAAGATTTATACCCGAAAAAATTACAATATATTTCTATTTAAAAATTCAATCAACCACCTACAGAGCTCACAATTGGGTATATTATACATTCGGAAATATTTTTCCGTTTCAATTCTTAGCACATTCCTGAGATTGAACAAATTTATCTCAATTTTCGTTTGCTTTTAGCTGTTAATAAACAATTTTCACCGCCCACAATTTTTACATCAAAGAAATGCATAAACTTAATATGGTTTGAATCTGACTCAAAAACTCTGAAGAATTTACTTTCTTCCCTTCTCATACATACAATCACCTTTCCCAATTATGTTATATGGATAACAGAGAAATTGCATTGTCAGAAACACTAGATATCCATGCAACTCGTATCAGAGGGGTTTTACTATTAAATCAAATTTTATGGGATATAGAATCAAATATCTGATTTTACACATACAAAAAAAATTAACATTGAATACACATGAGGATTAAGTAAATATGCTAACAGTGTCCATTAACCGACAATTTCAAAGTTTTTACAATCTTGCTATCGCTTTATTCCTTCTCCTTACTTTTCTGCTCTACTGTACATACATAAACCTCCATATGTGTATACTCAATTCAATTCCTAATTGGAATTTCTAATTGATTCTTTTCATTATGAAATGTAATAGTAAAAATCGTTCAATTCATAAATATTAACAAGGTCCCACCGTTTGGGTTGTTCAAGTCACTTGGCTGATAATTAACAATTTTGTTACAATGAAAACATATACAAGGGACCCGTACGCATCAGACTAGGTGAGGCAAACAGAATAGATTTGTAAAACTGTTCTTCACCGATTTTGCCTAAATTGAATTCCGCAATCAATTTTTTTCAATTATCTATTAAAAGATTTTTTCTTAAATCGGATAAGACTCGATTCATGTAGAAAAACCGCGTTGGGCTCTAGTACAGACTGCGTCCAAGGGCTCGAAATAAAGAAATATTCTTCCATAAATTGTCGGGCATTCCCCGAACTTTCGACCAAAAAAATATTTTTGAAAATCGGAAGAGATTTACTTGAGTTATGCATGTACAAAAGACCCAAAACCAATTAGGCGGCCATAACTCAATGGTCCTTCGTGCAAAAATGCCCACCTGCAATCTCAAAACAACTTTTGCTACTGTCTTTCAAGTATTTTTTTTTTTAATCGGTCAGTATTTACTCGAATAATCGATGCTTCCTCCCTACTCCCCCCGTCAAATCGACTGGTTACAAACGTAGTGGTTACAAACGTAGGCCCTATTACTTCGAACAGATCCAGTGGAATGCACTTTACTTTGCAAATGTGAAAGCTTTGTTACACAATTGCGAAATAAACATGTCTTTTGCTGGTATTGGAAAAATAGAACAATTCTAAAAAAAATTCACCGCTTTCTATGCAGTGAAAATAATTCATTGCATGTGGGATCTTGTGATATGAGCGGAACTTATGAGTGTGTTTTCGAGCAAAAAGCTTTGGAAACTGTTTTTGACGAGGGGAGAGCCTAGGGCGAGGTATGCAACTACCCGCGACAAAAACAGTTTCCGAAGCGAGTGCTCGAAAATTCACGAGTGAGTTTCCGAGTTCACAAAATTGATCTCGAATTAATGAATAATTTTCTCAGCATGGAACGTATGCTATTTTATTCGCTTTTCCATATGGAAAGAATTTGTCAGAAAGTGTTTATTTACCCACTATCAAAAAAAACCACAACAACACAATTAAAATTTGATTTTTTCTTGAATTCGTTTGAAGAATAGATCAAAACGAAAGTACACATGTTGACTCGCATATTTTCGAACATCTGCTCGCATCATTCGAACATTCGACGATTTCAACCGATTCGCTATAATGTTGGTACTAAAACAGTGATAATGACATTAGTTGTCGGATAGGACACAATACTATTACATGTGGACACAAGCGTCGAAAGAACTCTACATGTAATAGACCGCATTACATGGGAGGAAATATACATGTTTTGACATCTTTCCATATATGGCACAACAAATAAAAGAAACTTCAGCGCTAAAAAAAAATCGCGGGAAAAATAAAATTCGTTTATCCCGCGATCAGTTTTTATTTTTTTCGCTGTAGTTTTTATTTTTCTTTTACAAAAAAATTATTTAGCGATCATTTTTACTTTCCCTACGATTAGTTTAAATACATGCCTTGGAAAAATTACTTAAGTTAGCTGAAAATTGTTTTCTGTTAATGTTCTTAGTTAAGTCCAAATAAGTAGACAGAAGTTGTCTTACTCATGACCGTCCGAAAATAGAATAATCTTTAATTTGAGGACACAGAAACTTAAAGCCCAACGCAATGACCTACAAATTACCACCGAGATTCCAAATATGCGTTAGTTTTGAGTTGAGATCCTAGTCTTTCTGTCAAGGAAATAGCGAACTCTCTTTACAAGACTTACATAGCACTGAAAATGCTTTATAAGAAACTGCAAACGACGACTGCATGGCCCATATTTTTGATTCGGAAATAAATGGCATCGACGTGACTTTACGAAAATTTTCAGATTATTTATATGTGGTATAGAAAATTTCTTATAAGTAGATGCTCTACAAATCGAAAGAGAATAAAAAAGGAAAATAAAAGCTTGTCATAAACAATTGAGTAAGTTTGTTGTCTGATACGAGATGTTTGTGACTGATATTGTTTGTTATTTTGAAAACGAAAGAAAAAAAACCGAAAATGATAACTAGTTCGCTGCTTGTATCTATCCAAGCATAAAACGTCATTAGGAGGGTTGAAGCATGATGAAATACTGAATTTGAAAACAGTTTCCTCGGATCAATTGAATTAATTAAATACCTTTGTCGTTTCTGTTCGATTAGATTATGCCAATAAATTTCTTTTATTTTGTGACTTCAGCAAGTGTAATTTAAGATTCTTATAAATTATTTTTTTGGTTATGTTACACTGGTGACGGGGAAAGAAAATAAGCAGTTGAATAACGTGCGGGACCTCATCGTACATATACGTACGCTTCTACAGAGACACTAGCCTTTTTGGACGAGGATGCTTTAATATTTATTCGCATCGTCTTTTGCGTCCATGGTAATTTTTCCCGTCACTGAGGGGACATTGAGGCTGAGTGGTTAAATTTCAGGAACTTTGTTTTGGGTGTAGCTGAGGAATGTCTGTGTACGGTTGGTGGTACGCCCGCCGATATCAAGAGGGCTGTCGCTGTATTGATTTGGTTGCAGGATCAGATGGGTGAGGAGAAAAAGGCTTACAGGGGGTAGGCAGGCGGTTAAGGCACTAGTTAGGGTAGCGAAAGGCCAGGCGTGGAAGAATTTCGGTGAGGAATTGTTAGTAGCAGGTAGAGAAGTAGAGCTGCGGAGTTATTGCTCGATCTTTAAGAAGGGAAAACGTAAAGCTCGTAGCAACTAGAGGGGGATTTCGCTTTTGAGTGTGATCGGAAAGGCTTATGCGAGTGTTTAAGCAGAACTGGTTATGGTTATAGTTGAAGGGGTTCTGGGCGAGGCTCAGAGTGGTTTCAGACCTATGAGAGGGTGTCAGGATCAGAACTCAAGCAAGCTATAGAAAAGCTTTTTGAAAGTAATATTGATCCAGACTTGTGCATTATCGACTTAGAAAACGCATTTGATCGGGTACCGAGGCAAAGGCTGATCGAGGTGCTTAACGAATACGGGATTAATGGAAGTTTATTAGGCGTCATTAGACTCACTCACTCAAGGAGCAGGGCTGCGGTAAGAATATATGGTGAAATTAACAGGCATTTCGAAGTTCGTCAGAGTATTTGTCTCTCCTCTTATGTTCATAATTTGCAGTGGAAAGTGGAAGTTAGGGAAATAATTATTAATATCCTGGCCTATAAGGATGACTTAACTCTATTAGAGATAATACGAGCAATTTGAAGATGGGGATTGACAGTCTGAATGTCGCATGTGAGGAGTATGGGATGAAGATAAGTATATATAAGCAAAACTAAATTTATGCATGTCGGCCAACCTCGGAGAGAGGTAGCATGGAGTTTAAATGGAGAGTAGTTGGAACAAGTTTTTGAGCTCTAATATTTATGAAGCACATTTTCAGGGCATGGAAAGAAAGTTGGAAAATGGGAAACACATTGTGCACTCGGTTGAGGTCGCATGTGTTCAACGAATTAAATAGCGGCATAACGTTAGCTATTCACAGATCAATCTTTCTTCAGGCCAACGATTTTATACTGATGGGTGAATTGCGGATACGTTATGCATGACTTGGAGGTTTCTGATATGAGGATTTTTAGGAACATAGCAAAAGTTAATCGGAGGGAGCAGTTAGATAATCATATCAGAAACGACGAAATTAGGTAAAATTTAGGGGTTTCGTTAGTGGTGAAGGAGGCAAGGGCACCGAGTTGTAGCATGAGAACACCGAAGTACACCGAAAGGTATCAACGATCAGAAAAGCTCTTTGCGTGTAACTATTTCATATTGTACAAAATATGGAATTGTGTGACTGTGAATTGCACAAAATCAATTTTTGGACGCGCGGCAAACAGAAAGTAATCAAATGTAAATGCAATCAAAAGTAAATCAAAAGAATTTCAAAAAAGTTTGAAAACTTAACTATAAAAAACATCGAATATTTCGCTCGTTCGCTCACGATTTTCATGTTTAAAGACTGTTACGACCAGGCTTTTGACTAAGCTTCTAAGAGCACTGTTGACCGAAAGTAAAACGATCCAATCGATTTGTATAATTCGTTTATTGTTTCTTCAATCAACTGAGAGCTTTAAAGTTGTAAATATTGAAAAACAGAAGGAATTACAATTTCATATGATTTACCACGAGGTCAACAACTTACGAATAGTATTCTTGCATGAGCCTGTCGTAAAATAAATATCGCCGTGCAGTTTCGCTGCTTTGGTTTTTACAATAAATTAACCGCGCACAATTTATGATATTTGCACTACACGGACGAGTTGAGAATTAGTTGTAATTTCTTAGGATGATACGGACTTTAACAAATTTCTTTCGATAA
>CM055403.1:189514047-189525217 GCA_029228625.1 Pseudolycoriella hygida | reverse complement strand
TAAATTTTCTAAAAAATTTTACTCACCAAGGTTTTAAAAAATTCTCGTAAAAATCAAACTTTCAGGTAAATTAAAGTTTTTTGAAAAATTCAAATTATAAATAAATTCTAAATCTTCGAAAAAAGTTCAAATTATCCTGGCCGATGGGTCGATAAACGTAAATTTCGTTCATGTCTGGTTTTTTTTTAGATTTTGTTAGTTTTTTTATTTTTTGAAAGTGTTCCTAGAGTCCCTAACAGTTAAAATGTCTCACTGAAATTTTTTGTTTCACAAGGAAATCACTCTAGAATTGCAAGAAAAAATAACAGTAAGACATTTAAAATGTTAGTGCCTGTAATTTTAACTCACTTGCCATCCTCTGAAAAAATGGTTCCTAAGTACTTGAATTCAGACACCTGCTCCAGCTCCTCCCCATTTAAACTAAAAGCTATTTCCTTACGAGATTCGCCGACATGCATAACCTTAATTTTCCCTACACTTATCTTCATTTCGTACTCCTCACATGCGGCATTTAAACAGTCAATTCCACCCTGTAAGTCACTGGTATTATCACAGGATAATAATTAAAATCACACGATACATGCAAAAACAATAATACAAATAATAATATTCAAAAACTTTAACATAAAATCACAAGCAAAAGTTAAAGTCGTTATCACAGTGCGTATAATGATAGATGCGTTCCTACGGCAGTGGAGATCCTTTGTAGGAGGAAATCGCGAGACCTAGGTTCACCTGTGTTTCGTTTTAGTAGCTTTTTTTAGTTATTTTAGTAGCTTGTACAATTTGTTCAGAAACCCAATGGTCTATGGACCAATCGACCCTAGTGTCTCAAAGGCTAAAGGTGTGAACTGAGAAAATCCTTTTAGGTCAATGTACTTGTTGTGTTATGAAGCGTCCCATAACAGAGTGTTCTACACCTCCAACGATAGCTTGTAAAATTCCCACTGGCCATAGCGTTACTTTCGAAATGGCTTCTTCACATTCGACTAAAAAATGCGTCGCAAATGCCGAATTCACCAACGTAATCGCTGAAACGATTTAATGACAACCCGAAAAGAAGGCTTCAACCGTGCTGAAATATTTTTTTCGCAACTGCTTTGAGAAAATGCGTACTTTCTCTCCTCAAAATGGGGGAGAAAATTGATTATTTCAAAGAGAACATGTTAGATGACAAATGCAAGAGTGAAATACTTTTCACTCCCGCAAAATGACAGAAGAGTGAGTGAAAAGAAATTGTTTAAAATGGGCTTTTACTATTGAACATTTATTTCAACACATTTTTCGATATTTATATGAAACAATTAATAGGCAATTATTTTGTAAAAAACATCGTACACAATAATTTTCACCTCTGTAACACTAACATTACACTTTTCGCGGATTAAAACACACTTTTTCGGTTACGTATTTTTGAAAATTACGTGCACAATGTTATGCTGATGAGGCTGATGATTAATGAACTTAGATTAGATATATGAGCGCAGTTTTACACATACATCATAGTATTTTTGAAATTATAAATTGTGGAGACTGAGTCCCGACTTTTTTTCGGAAACAAAATATTTATTTTATTGATTAATTGTAGAAACAGTTTTTTTCGGAGATAAAGTACTTATTTTCTCAGAGCAGTTGTGAAAAATATAATTCATGACTGGGGAAGGATGGAAAATTCCTTAACTTGAGTAAAGCTTGTGACCCTCGCCGAATAAATTGTAACTTGGGTGAATTGCGGTCCCTCGCTACGCTCGGGGCGCAAATTCTCCCTCGTTACAATTTATTCAGCTCTGGTCGCAAACTTTACTCTTATTAAGGCATTTTCTATTTCCTTCCCTAGTTATGAAATCTACTATTTTTTAGTATTTTAGTCTAAATACTCGTTAAAACCAGATTTCTTTATAAATATTTCGATTCACGAAACTCGGTAGCAATTAGATACTTGAAACTAAACTGAAATTTTTTTTGTCATTTAAAGCAGTGATTCTGTGCTACAATCAAGGGAAATTTTGTAAATTTTTTGTGTATCTGACCGAGCAAAGCGAAATTGCCTAAAATCAATAGTACAAATCAGGCACACAAATAACTATTTTAACAGTTTTCATTACTCGAACAACAAAAATTGTAGTTTTCGGGCCCCAAACTGTACGCGAGGTTATTCCACAGATTAGGTGTTTCTGTATATATAACATTAAACAAAAAAACATTAAACTAAAATTTATTTTATGCACCACCACCGCTGTTCTAGCGATTTAATTTTTCATCCGTCTCGGGCAAATCTTTTACTCTAAAAATTTTTTTTTAAAGACAAAAATCCTGAGATTCGAACTCGTGAACCCAAGTGTAGCAGCAAACGTCGCTAACCACTCGGCCACGGAATCCTTGATTATAAGCGAATTGCCTTCACTAACGTGATTTGAGAAGTATGTGTGCATAAAATGTACCTAAAGCATGCTTGGTTTCACATGTCAATGTTCTCTTGCTCTCTATATTTTGCTGGATGAAATTTTCTAATGATGTAATGTTGAAAGTGTGTTGCATTTTTTTACATCAGGAGGCTACAATCGCGTTGATTGGTCGTATCACAGTGCGATATAAATATCAATTATAAATATACAAAATAGTTCGATACTCAGATTCTCAGATTTTTAACAAATTTGTTTTTAATTAGCGTTGAGTTCTTCTGTTTTCTGATTCCGCAAAAATATGTTAAACTAGGTGAAACCGAAAAGTCATTAAGACATTGTTTAAGCCACATTTTTTGCGATGAGTTCTTGAAAAAAAAATTTCGGCAGAAACGAACCTGTGATCATCGCATAAAAGTAATGCGCTTTAACCGATTCGGCGACAGAGGCTTCGACATATCTATCATCTTTCGACTTAGAGTATAAAAATATATATACGCGTTTGTGTGCTATGTTCTCAGGTAGTTATTAGTTTTATTCGAACGATGGAGATTGCTTAGTTTTTTCCGTTGCCGCCCTAGCGAAATATCAACGGTCTGCGCTATCTCCTAATGTAAAGCCTTGGCGGTTTCATAGGTTTTTTCATTCCTAGGACGGAAAACTGCTGTTTTCCATCCTATTTTAAAACAGAAAAGCAGTTTTCTGAACCCTCGGGATGAAAAATATTGTACGAAACTCGGAAAAATATATGTTTTTGACTAGTGTGATTGAAGTCCTTGGCTTCGCCGCGGGCTGTAAACCTCACACTCGTCAAAAACATTATATTTTTCCTTGTAACGTAAATAACTATTGCATTTCCGCCACAGGGTATGTCAAGTATTTGCGCAACCTCCTTGGATTAGGTCAATGTATCTACTATTTGCATTCAATTATTTCTTTAATTGTCGTTTTATATTATATTTGGAACGAACACTGGGGGGAGTGACCTTCAAAATCAGACCACGTGGACACGGGATGGGGGGTCAAAAAAAGGAAATTTAGCGGACGTCCTTTGTGAATGACCCCTAGAATGAAAGTGGATATTTTTTTTAAAGCGATATAGGGCCTTACTCATCGACATCAATTCTTTTGATTTATTTTTTCTAATGGAGATAAAAACCGTTTCATACTACAATATTTTCGAAAATATAACTAACTACATATTTAACTAGAAGTGAATAAAATAAAATCAATTTTCAAAAAGAACTTTCAACTTTACTTTCTAGATAACATTTGTTAAATCAAATCGAGTTCTGAAAGGCCAACTAAACCATTATGCGCCATATCATCCACAATCTTCAACGATTTAGTTTATTTATAATAAATCGGAACGTGTTTATGCATTTATGTTTTCAATTTATTTCTTATGTGAAGCAAATGTGAGGACAAATGTAAATGCTGTTGTGTTAATGTTTTATATGATTCCAAACAATTCATAGATTAGTTCAATGATTCAATTGAGGAAGAATAAAAAATTCTTTATTTCGTAAATCGACATTTCTTTTATAAAGATCACGAACATCGTTTATTTGAATAATCAACTGCACTGAGTGAAATTTTCTTACGACTCTTAGTTACAATTTGGGTAACTATGACAGGTCACATGCATGGAACGGTTGCGGTGAAAGCATGACATTTGCTACGAAGTATAGATGTTCTTGCATCAACAAACTTGGAAACTCAATGGTTAGTAACTGTTTGCTCAGGAAAGCATGGTAAACGAAATGTAAGTATGGAAAATCGTGAATTTTGTACGGCGCTAAATCACGAAGATGGGGTGTAACCGGTGTAACCTTTCTATATTTCTTAAAATCACTCCCGTACAATTATTTCAACTAGCTCAACTACTAGATGAAAAAACAATGATTTTATATAGCTATTGAGGCACTTTTTTGAAATTGACAATTTTTTTTAACAAAAGTTACTCTGGAAAAATATCGTTTTTATCGGACGCGCTCTTGTTCGTCAATCTAATCTCATTGATAATCTTACAACCCTGCCAAAACCATCGAAAAATGCTTTCAGACCCGTACGAAGTACATGTCTTTTGCGTTTACTACCACGTTGTTGCATTGCGAATCCGAATCCATGAGTAAGGGAAGAACTTTTTTGTTGCCCAGAGATGCAAATACATAGAAAAAAATGTGCGTCTGTCCGTCCGTGGTCGTTTAGCGAACGCGTGTTTCAGGGTTTTTCCGAAAAATGTCCCAATCCTTAGGATTTAACCACTTCCAGAATCAGGACGGATGACTCATATCTTTAGGACTATGACAGTTAGAAAGTTGCTTCCAAAAGCAATGTTGTAGAAAATCAAATTGTATAAAACACGTGTTGCAGGTTTTTAAGGAAAAATGACCTAGTCTCAGAACATATCCACTTTTACAATTGCCGTACTTCGGGAGGGTTTTAATTAATTACCTAGTAGTTTTCTACTACCTTACTAGTTTCTTAGTAATTTCCAATCCAATTTGATGTGAAGGTAAATTCATCCACTTAAAAATTATGCAATATTTACTTAGATACGCTTGAGTCTTCTATCAACATATATTCTCGAATCCCTCCCATATGTTTTGTATGGAGTTCGAGAAAGATTCAATCTTTTCATTTGGCACAAGACATAAAGTGAGTGCAAGATTGTGTGTGCTAATTTTTTTAAAGGTAAAGTTGTGAGCGAGATTTTATGTGCCAACATCGGAATTCTTTTGCGAAGCTCTAAAAGGTATGTATCAAGAGTGGAAAAATGAGTGTTAGTGTACTCCGGGGTCTATCAATATGAAAAATTGGAATTCGCGTGTCAACCACTAAAAGTTGTTTGCTAAACGTGGGAAAGTGAGTTTTCTTTTGGGGTTTGGGAATCTGAGAAGTTGAAATACGTGTGCCAAAAATAGAATATGTGTGTCAACCACTAAACGTTGTGTGACAAGCGACTAGTGTACTCTGTAGATTTGCGAATATGAAAAATTCGAATTCGTGTGCCAAAAGTAGAATCCGTGTTCCAATTACTAAAAGTGGTGTGCCGAGGGGAAAATGATTACTGGTCTACTTTGGAGATCTGGGAATATGAGAAGTTGGATATGAAAAGATGTGTTCCAAGAACGGGAAAGTGTGTATTAGCATGGTCTTGGGTTTTAGGAACATGAGGAGTTGTAATTCGTGAGCCAAGCATGCCAATTATGTCCGTTAACTATGTAAACATTGTTCACACATTAACCAACTGTGGCGCAGAACACGACAAATTTGTTAACAATTAGTAAGATAAATTGACAAATTTTAAAAGGAGATGTTTTTTATTGACTCGACATTTCTCTAATGGTAAATGTGACAAATGGGGTTTGCGACAGGCCTCCAAATAAAAGCACATTAGTTTAATTTTAAAAATAAAAGTAAAGAGAAAATCAAAGTAGTTTAAGCTTCAAAATAAACGTTGATGTATCGTCGTCGCAGGCCATTATATTAATGCGCCAATAAAAAAGCAATATCGATTGGTGGCACACCTTCCTACTATTTTTAGGCAGTTTTTGGTGATTGACATCCAATTTTTCGTGTCCCCAGACTGCCCAAGTGGACCACTGTACACTTTCTGGATCTTTGTAAGCACTTTTCGGTAGATGGCACACGCATTATATATTTGACACAAGAAGTCCAAATTTTCTTGTCTTCAAGTAGACTACTGCACACTTTCACATTCTTCGAAGGCACTTTTAGGTGGTTGGCACACGCATTGTAATTTTGTCATCCTAGTACGCTCAAGTAAACTGGCACACGCTTTCCCACATTCCTTGATGCGTAATTATTTCTTTGTAAGTTATTCCTGTTTATTCAAAGATAAAATTATTTAATACGTTTCTTACTGGCCTGTTTAATCTACTATTAGACTGTTAGACGAACAATGGTTATGTGCATTTTTTGTAATTTATAATTTTCAGTGAAACGTTTTTCGTACTGTAAATATTTTTATTTTAAAATAATACCTTGAAGAGCGCCCGCCCAACACAACCAGAACAAAGCCCATTTCGCCGATAAGAATCGTTGAAATATTTTAACTTTTATTCCACATAGTCCATAAACTGGTTTACCCTCCAAATCTTTGTTCGGTTCATTTAAATTACTTCCCGCACACATTTCTTGCTCAATTTTGGAAATATGTCCATTTAGTAAATTTAATTCAAGTGACTTATTATCGCTAACGTTTAGGCTCATATTTGATAGGTTTTTATATTCGCGACACCACCAACTAAATATTTTTTAAATAAGCATTAAATTGTCGCTCTTTTAAAACACATTTACATAATGAATTTTCTTAACTGCCTTTGCCTTCGTCAACAACTGTTGAAATTATAATTGAAATTGACCGAAACTTCGCTTTCATGCAATCGCTTCAAACACTAAACTGAAACTAGTCCCGAAATTGTTTAGACGTATCATGGATACCTTGCCACCTACAATTGTCTGTATGCTTAATACATAAAACATCATCAAGTTTGATACAGTGGAAAAGAATTTCATTCAAATTTACACTTTCATTGATGCGCATGTCTCTCAATAATATCAACAGAAGAATAAAAACACATTTTTTACAACTCTACTTAGATTCAGTAACGTGTTGACATTGGCCGAAGAAAAGAAGGCATGATTGTCTTGTAAGGAAAAAGATTGCAATCTCGTAATTTGTTTTCTGCTGTACGCGAGAGGTTATTCCATACATTAAGTGTTTCTGTATATATAGATCATAACTTGTGCAATCGCTGTCTAGGAAGTTAACTCTTTTATCCGTCTATGAAAAATCTTTTAATAATAATAATAATAATCTGCCTTACAACCCATGAAGGGTTAGAGGCTAGATCATTATTTACTAGTTTCGCTGTTTGTGGTTCTACTTTTTGAGATCCTTTCATCACCGGAAAGTTTTACTGTGCCAGTGGTAAGCTGTGCGACAAACCCTGTGCCATCTATGAGATGTAACTACGAGCGAAACTAGTAGGATTAGAATACCGGTTCTCCCAAAAATGCCTTTTCCGGTAAGCCGTACGATGGCACTACACTCAACTTCACTTGACTTGAACGATTCAATCAGTTTTGTTTTGTTTACAAATCTAACTATCGGTACAAATTCGTCTGCGGCTGAGTTTCGAACCAACACACTGGCAATTGAATCTCGTAGTAGCAAGCAGACGTGTTAACCACTGCGCTATCGAGTCCTCTTTTACTTATACTACTATCTAAACGTTTCGGGTGGATTTAAATCATGAAAACTTCATGATAAGACTCCAATACTGTTACCATAAAATGGTCGCATCGATTGACTCCCAGCGCATTCGAAACGTGTAACGCACCATTAATCCATTAACCTCTTCCCTTTGGAGTATTCTGAAGAGGAATCAATGATTTCCCCTTAACAAGAAATGTTATCATCTCTTAGTTATGTTCAATTTAGCTGAAGTGTGTATTTTCATTGATTTTGGTGTTTTTTCACACTTTTTGTAGTTGAACGACCCCTAGATCCCCTCGGATCTGATTGCTACCATATTGACTTTTTATCAAGGTACCATAAAGGTCTGTTTTTAGCCAACTCAGCCAACTTTCACAACACTTTCATTTTTTGGACCCCTTAATGCCTCGCCTAATGCTCACACTGAAATAGGTGTGAGTCAGCCCTGTGTCAACCGATTTCAAAACGGTTTGCTTTCCTGGATTCGTTATGAAATTCTCTATCTATCTACGTTCTTTGAAAAAATCATTGTTTATGTTGTTCTGGTGGAGTCAAAGTTGAAATTGAAATTCAATATGGAAACTAAAAGTCGGGAAGGGAGGTTGACCCTCCATCACCACATTAAAATATTTATGACCTCCCCGATACCGGCATTTTGAAGTACTATCCAAATACTAATTATTAGCCCTAAAACGTTTCCCTTCAATATGAATACGTTCAAGAAGACATTAATGCTTATGCCATAATTCATGAAACAATGCCTAAAATGAGTTTTTCCAGGAGAGGCAGAGGAATATCGCATTTAAAAAAAAAGTTCTTCTACAAAACATTTCTGGGACCATTACACGGCATTTGTAGGGTCAGGCGTTTCGAAAAAAAATAAATGTTCAAATTCGACCCACCCTAAGAAATATTCACGAAAAAAAAACCAAATATCGTGTTGGGTCACGTTGGACCCACACTAAGGACTCTATCAAATTCAAATTCAAATTTATTCAATCAAATAGCCCGAACCACCCTATATATTTCATTTTGGTGATTTTCTGATGTTCATCTTTCATTCAAAACCTTGAAGAGCGACTTCTGTTCTGATTTCGCAATGATATAAGTAAAAAAGATCCACCAACCTTCAAACAATCAAGTTTTTCACCACTTTTTCGACCGTAACTTCAGAAGTTTTCAACGGATTTTGCCCAAATTTATTCTTGTAATCAATTTTCTGATTATCTTTCAGGAAAGAAAAAGATTTTGAAAATTGGATAAGATTTACCCGATTTATGTAGAAAAAATACGTTGGGCCCTAGTAGAGACTCAGTTTTATGATATGTGTATGAAATCTGATAGAAGACTGGCAGTATATTTATTCATGTCATTGATTAAAGCTATACTTGGAACTAAAATAAATATAGTTATTTATGCACCACGTACTACATACATGTCGGTCATATTGCGCGAGATTGATGAAAAGCCCCAAGGCGGCAGCCTGTGAACTTTTCACCAATAGAGCACATATGAACGACATGTAGTACATGTTGGATATGTAATTTTATGTATCTTTCGCACGAATAGCCATTTTGAGCACAAAACACGAAAATTATACTCTTCAATTTTTCGAAATGAACTTGAACATTTCATGAAGCAACCATTGTAAAACGTCAACTTATGGATGAAGCTCAACTAATAAAATCATATTGACCAAAAAACGTCAAATTAAGTCTAGTTTTCAGTGCGAAAAATGGCACATTTTGGACGAAAGATACATAAAGTAATTAAAAGCAAAACACTTCGGCTAGGTCGGAATAATGTGAAATTTGTGGCCTAGCCGAAGTGTTTCACTTTTAATTAATTATTTATTTTAGCTCCAAGTACGTTTAGTTTGAAAGATCATTTATCAATAAAACAATAGTACGATTTAAAATCTTTTTACTTACAGTTCAAGTCAAGATGGCGGCAGATATGGACGTGTTTGTTTTGCTCTGAGTAAGTTTCGTTTATTTTTTGCCCTCTTCGCGTTTTAAATCACAGTTTCTCGTAAATAAGTTAAGTTAAATTAGTGTGTGTTTTTGTAACTTTTTTAGATATCAATTAAAATCTGAATTTTCTTTTCAAGCAACGTAGTGCTCACATAACCTCAAAGTTACAGCGTTTTTCGGGTGTTTGTTTTGTTTTCTTCATGCAAAACAATCGGCGTTTTGTGTTTGTGATTTTGGTATAGGATTTCAAGTAGGTGTTTGTCTACGGTTACGGTTAACTTCTTCGCTATTCATATAGCAATTCTTTTTTGGCAAAAATAAATGAGCTTGCGCTTAGCATCTCAGGCACGTGTGTGATGTCCCCATTGAGGCTTGAACATCCAGTGCGGTTCGGCTTACCAGGCCGTCCCACTGTATTCATTATTGGTAAAAACGGTCATAGGCAGCCTCGGACGAGTGTTGGTCACGGGGTACGACCAATGCGGGACTCGAACGGTACCCCATCGTTGGCGATCAGGCAATGTAAAAAAGTTGATGGTTTGTTTATTGGAAGTCTAAACGTTAATGGGGGTTTTAGGGGTCGCAAGGGTGAGTTGGTGGACTTGGCAATGGATTATGGTGTAGATATATTAGCGTTGAGCGACATTAGGACGAAAGGGCAGCGCGAAGAACTGGTGGGCGGTTTTAAAGTGTTTTCGTCTGGTGTTCAGTCTGGTAGGGCGAACTGGGGAGTTGGAATGGCTATCAAAAGGGAATTAGAAAAGTTTGTTTTGGGCGTGCGGTATGTAAGTGAAAGGATCATGTGGGTCTCCATTAAGTTGACAGGAGGTATTTATCGGCTGGTTAGTGTTTATAGCCCGTGCGAGGGTAGCAGTGCTGGCGATCTTGACACCTTTTACGAGCAGTTAGGGGATGTTGTCAGCAAAAAAGGTAGTGAGTGTGTGGTTCTGTTGGGGGATTTCAACGCGAGAATAGGAAACAGTAAGACCAGTGGCGGCTATGAAAGGGTAGTGGGCAAATTCGGGGAGGATGTTTTAAACTCAAACGGAAAGCGGTTGTTGGATTTCTGCGATTTCAATGGACTGGCAGTAACCAACTCTTTCTTTAGGCATAGGTGGATCCATCGGTACACTTACGTTACTAATAGTTTGGGGCACAAGTCAATAATTGATTACATGGTTATAGAGCAGGACAGGAGACAGGAAGTCAGGAACACACGTGTTTTCAGGGGTTTCACATTTGGCTCAGACCACTACCTTTTGGGTACCCATCTCTCTGTTAGTAAACTCTGTCAGGCTAAAAGGAAAAAAGTGGTGGTTCGGAAATTTCGTGTGGGAAAATTCAGGGCCGAGGAAGTTAAGTCTCGCTTTATGTCAAAATTCAGCGAAGCTTTCGAAAGGCTTCCTCCGGACTGCGTAGACATTGAGGTTGAGTGGGCAAACTTTAAGGAATTTGTCTTGGGCGTAGCTGAGGAATGTCTAGGGAGTGTCTCTAGTGGGGGTAGAAACAAAAAGACAGGCTGGTGGAACGCAGATATCAAAAAGGCG
>CM055403.1:189477356-189513547 GCA_029228625.1 Pseudolycoriella hygida | reverse complement strand
AATTCAACACAATAAAATGTTTTAAACAACAAATAAACGTTTGTGAAGTTGAGCATGCTTTGAAAAAAGGCGATGTGAGTTTGATTTGCTATTTTCCATCGACAAAGAAACATTTGATTTGCATGTAATGCTTACGTTATAGTCCTTATTCAACATATGAAACTCGACTATAATATGCCGATTATAGTCCTGCTTTCAGGGCTATAATGGGCATGTTATAGGCCCCGATGTGATAAATGTACTGACAGTTCACTACATCAGCGTCAAACATTAAAACAGAATTTTGAGCTCTAAAAATCCATTTTGACAAATACCAAAAGTAAAGACTGCTTATATTTATATTTATATATTTTATTTCCATTAAACATTATTGACTTTTAGTCTGTTTATGTTTAGTACATGATAATCAACGCACTAGATGCCGTCATTACAATGACAAAATTATTCCATTGAAAATTATCTCTTAATATTTCAAACCTGTGTTACACTGCTTTAAAAAAATGGCATCTGTCCATCTAACGGTCGTGAAAAAGCTGAGAGCGTTATAACTCCATAGCGTGTTATGCACGGGGCTGAGAGACATAAGGTATCTTTCAAACCAATGACGCTTCATTTTTTGACACCAGGCTGCCTTCTTTTGTGCCGTCGAACCAATACACAGTGTGCAGCCTGGAGTCAATTTCACAAAAATTATTTTCCAATAAAGTACTGGCTATTGGCTCAAACAATTCCTAACCCGGCCGCCGAAATAATACTCTTCCACTTGTTGCAACTTTCTGAGAGCTGCGTACTTCAGATTCAAGATCTGGTAGTCTCATGCACTAAGGAAAGATCAATCTAGTGCATGAAAGAACTATAATTGCTGGATGTTTCTTTTTTTAAAAAAAAAAACTGCAACAAAGTACGCTATCAATTTGTGTAGCACCGCGTACAGTTTTTGCATTCTTACTTTTTCTTGTAACATTGTTACATTCCGTTATTGTGATTTTACTGTATAAGTATCTAATTATTATAAGGTTTGGTTTTTTAATGAGGGTTATGACTTGTGTCATAGCTTTTTTTTTACCATATCAGCTAGCGGATAGTAGACAATAAAATTAAATATCAATGAATACATCAACAGAAATTGAAGAAATAGAAGAAGAAGAAGAAATAGAATTGAAGAATAGAGCGTGGTTTGCATCACTTTTCATCAGGCAATATTAGCCGCCTGCCGGTGGCGTCATCCGTTTCATCACAGTGAGTCGGTAAATTTTTTTATTTTAATAACGACGATATGAGGTTCATGTCCAATTTAGATCTGTATGTTTCTACGGCTCAGGATATTAGGCTGTGTATTAACACCGGTCCCGTGTTTAGGGCTGCAAAAACACACGAGGCCTGAATGATTGATTCAGTCGAATATGTTGTTTTCGTATTTCTCAATTAAATCGTACATACTACGTCTTTAGCCCAAGATTCAGGGCTCGTTTAGAGATTAAGATATTCGATTTTTTTGAAAAAAGCATGTCGTTTCTACGATTTCAGCCACTTCGGCGAAATGTATTGAATTACAAACTAGTCTATGATTTGGGGCTAATTGAGGGCTGACGAATGAAACGGTTCTCAAGTTTAGGGCTGCCCTGGGCACAAATTATTGAGTTTTTGTTGCAAAAAAGCTTTTCATTTCTTCTGTCATTTGTTTCTATAACGAAAATGATTAATTATGGGCGGCCGTGTTGGCGGGGTATGGAGGAGGGATCATCCAACCCTTAAGCTTAGCGTTGGTTGTGAGCACATAACTGAATTATGTTGGAACACCCACACGCATGATTAGGGTTTTTCGTTAGCACGAGACGAAAATAAATGTTTACTCGCGCAAACACTTGCTAAAAAAATATGATTCATTTGTGTTCTTGTATAGTTATATAGCTTGTATGAAGTCCATATCCGACATCTATTGCTATATACTACTTCACGTTTGGCTATTTACTTTTATATAGAAGTTATTCTGCAAAATTCAGTCATTCTATGTAATAGTACATTTCATTGGAATATGCGAAATAATTCATCACATGATGACACGATTTTGTGTTCACTAGTGTTCTTTTAGCAATAAGCTTTGGAAACTGTTGTTTTGACGAATGTCCACACGAGTCAAAATAACATTTTCTAGATCGATTTGTTCAAAATAATAGAGCGAGTTTGCGAGTTCACGTAATTGTTTCCATAATAATGAATTTTATAGCTTGAATTAGCGTAAAGATGTACGAAAAATGTACAGAGTGAAACATTGCCACCCATGGATCATTTTCGCAGGGGCATTTTGCTATGTAATGCTCATCTTTCGCATGGGATCGGTAGTAAAAACAATTTATCACATCGGGGCCTATAACATGCCCATTATAGCCCTGAAAGCAGGACTATAATCGGCATATTATAGTCGAGTTTCATATGTTGAATAAGGACTATAACGTAAGCATTACATGCAAATCAAATGTTTCTTTGTCGATGGAAAATAGCAAATCAAACTCACATCGCCTTTTTTCAAAGCATGCTCAACTTCACAAACGTTTATTTGTTGTTTAAAACATTTTATTGTGTTGAATTAGGATTTGAACACGAATTAAAACAAAATTTTAATCAAAACGAGTTTTGTTTACTTTTTTTTGGAGGAATCGATTGACTGTACGATTTGATGACAACTGTTTACTAGATTGAAACGATTGCCTTTGCAACGATTTCAATGTACAGTGTATTTTCATGTTTTGTGCAAAATTGGCAGTTATAGGCCCCGATGTGATAAAATATCGTATAGCACAAGGGGTATATCTTGCAATTATAGTCTCGGTGGGTAAAATTTCTCGGGGCTGACGCCCCTCGAACTTTTACCAACCTCGACTATAATTACGCGATTATACCCCTTGTGTTATAATATACTATTACCTAATCTGTTTAATATTCGTATTTTCCCAAACAAGTTTAAGTAAAAATTAAATTTTTATATATAAATTTACGCGAAATCAAGATTGGTTTTACTGTAAAAAGAAGAAATCATTTCAATTTTTCGACTAATATAAGCCAATCGAATGCCACTCTATTTGTTTCGATGATTAAAAGTTCATTATTCTTATCTTTCGTTTAGTATACGTTTAATCGTGATATTATCGTGTGTTGCACGGTCTCTAGCTACACTTTCATATTATTTGTGATATTATTCTTTAGTACTTCGACACAACGAGTAGTAGAGACTGAAATAAAAAATTTTTTGTCAAAGTGAAATGTGTACGGGAAAAATTCTCTAACAAATTAGAATTAACGTAATCAGTTACATACAACGGATGATTATTGCAGTCAAATGCTTCAACATATTCACTTGCTGCTTAAATTTCACTTTGAGAATTATTTCATTTGCTTGTGCGATAAAATAAAATAAAAAAGTGTGCGCAACTCTACTCTATTCTAGAGGAGAAGAACAACGATAAGAGAAAGAATTTTTTGACTGGTAAGTGAAGTAATTAATTCACGTTTCGATTGGTTTTCAATATCGTATGTTATTCAATTTGTTTTGTCATCACGCTCCACGTGTATGATTCTTATCTAATAATCTAATGTTGACTTAAAAGTTGTTGTATATTTTACACGTATAGCTTACCACATCTAATGAAAGATTCCAATATTTTCTGATATGAAACGTTATTTTAACAAACGCTTGTAGCTTTTGTAAATGGTTCATTCTTTAGGTAACGGTTACATTTCTGTAAATTGCATTGTTTCTAAAAATGTAGACTGAGGTCGTAAAATGCGAATCATTATTTTAATGAAATCTAGATGCATGGGTTATGAAACAGAAGTGCATATAACTTATGAACAGAAACAAAACATTCAAATAATATATAGCTTTCATCCGGTCCAAAAGATAGCCTCATTACAAAGTGAGATATTTCTTAAGCGAATACGAAATGCGACGAAAATTCATAGGATCATCTTCCTTTTACAAAACGTAACATAATTTTTGTCGCATTCCGTATAAGAAATAGATTGAATACGCCAAAACAAGGAAAATATTTTTTTGCGATGTTTCACGACTACGTCCAAAAGTTTTTTTAACCAACAATTCCACTGTTGATTTCCTCAGCGCGTAAATCACTTACTTTACAGTAGTCTTGATAATCGTGAAATGAAAATTGCTTCACGCGACTCGCAACGTAAGAATTTCCGTCCAATTTTACAAATCCACCCTTAAGAATTATATTCTCGGTGTTATATATTATGGTCCAATAATGTGCTATTGAAAATAAAATTACCTTCGAGTGAGTAAACAAGAGATCGTATATTTCTCGCTTTTTTATGTATATAACAAATGTTATGTTTTATTTAATTTGAATATCAAGTTTCTAGTTTTGTCAATTGTACCGAAAAAAATCCGAAAATGCTTCTGTAGCAATTGGTCATGTTATTTGTTGCATGTCGAAAAATTGTAAGCTTTAAAAACAAGCACCAGCGCCAGCGATGAAAGTACTCTAGTTTTATATTTGACCGTATTCAGCTATGAAAATGAACGGATGGCGCCAGCGACATCATGGTTGTATTGCCTCATATAAATTGATCCAAAACACAATCAATTGTCTATCTAAAGGGTATCAAATTGAATGTATAAAAATTTGTGGGGTATCAACGATCGATCAAAGTACATACGTGTAAAATTTGAATTATTTTTCACAATCAAGGAAACCTTTTCGTTTCCGCATTGATTGCTTTCACCCCGTTGTGCTGGTTGCCGGAAAATTTTTGTTATTATTAATGAAAAACATGTGACGAAACATCGAGTTGAACAACAGGAAATGTTCAGAAAACCTTATGACATTAATAAACAGTTGACACATGCAATTAAAGCTACAGTTACCTTACGAAATATCAAAGCGAAAACGCGAACGACAACACGCAAAAGACCCGTACGCATCAGAATAGATGTAGAAAAAAGATTGGAACGCATCTAATAGCTATTTGGATCGGAAGGAACGAAAGTATAAAAATTCAACCCTGCGCCGATGGCAAGCTGCAATCGGATTTTTATACTTTCGTCCCTTGTGGTTCACATAATTTTTCATCCGACAACTACGGAAACCATAATTTTTTACTTTCCAAACAAAAATTTTCAACAACAACGAAACTGCTGATCATGTTGTTTGCATCAGTTACTTTCGGTTCTCTTTTAGGAACCGAAAATACTTTCGGCCCTCTTTTAGAGAACCTTAAATGTTTTCACATCTCCTGGCTTATTGAGGTCTGCATTTTGAAGCATGTAAAAATTAATTCGATTGATTTTAGGCCCAGGAAAGGAATGGCATCGGATTGATACTTTCATAGGCAAAAATATTCCCTTCATTTTTCTTGGATACATTTAGGCACTCGATTACCTCTCATTTAGAAATAGAATAAAAAAATCTGATAGAATTTATCCCATGGAAAAAAACGTTGGGCACTAGCAGAAACTCGTTTTCCCTAGCCTAAACTCAAAAAATTTTCTTCCATAAATTGTTGAAAAGATTGAAGAGGAAAAGATTTACTCGAGTTATGTTATGTGTAAACACATAGGGCCCTAGCAGAAAGTCGTTTTTAGCGTCCTAGCTAAGTCCAAACTCAAAAAGGTTTTTCCTATGAGCTGTCGGGCTTTCATGGACCTGTCGATTAAAATTGTTTTTATTGAAATTCTGAAGATATTTACTCGAGTTATGTACAAAAAACTCAAAACCACCTAAGCGGCCCTTAGCCCAAAAATGCCCAAATTCAATTCTATAATTGATTTTTCGATTGCCTTTCAGAGAAATTTTTTTTTTTTTGAAAATCGGTCAAGCGTTACCGAGTTATCGTGTTGACAGATGGACGGACGGATTTGTCTTATTTATACATAATAATAATAATAATAATAATCTGCCTTACAACCCATGAAGGGTTAGAGGCTAGATCATTATTTACTAGTTTCGCTGTTTGTGGTTCTATTTTTTGAGATCCTTTCATTACCGGAAAGTTTTACTGTGCCAGTGGTAAGCTGTGCGACACACCCAGTGCCATCTATGAGATGTAACGAGGAGCGAAACTAGTAGGAGTAGAATACCGGTTCTCCCAACAATGCCTTTTCCGGTAAGCCGTACGATGGCACTACACTCAACTTCACTTGACTTGAACGATTCAATCAGTTTTGTTTTGTTTACAAATCTAACAATCGGTACAAATCCGTCTGCAGTTGAGTTTCGAACCAACGCACTGGCAACTCAATCTCGTAGTAGCAAGCAGACGTGTTAACCACTACGCTATCGAGTTGTTCGAAGTTGTCTTATTTATACCCCAAAATTAAAAATTAGCCAAATTAGAAATTCGACTGGTTGCAGACATCGTGGTAAACGCAATTGACCTATTTCGAAGAACTTCGTTTCTTTGTACGAGTCTAAAAACTGTATTTTTCAACTTGAATCTTACTGTTAAACTTGAAGGTTTACAGAAACAGTAATTGTCTAGAAAAAATGCTGTATGATCGAAATGATGTAAGAAAAGTATCAGAAAAATTAGTAAGGCACTGATCGGTATTACCCACTGATCGTCATTCGTCCCGGATACCTTATGCACATATTGTGTGCATTGCGTCAAAACGATAAAACTGTCGGAATAATTTGGAATGAAACTTGAATAATTTTGTTTTCATTGTTCGAATGCTGGTGAATTTTCGAACGTGAGCTGTTCATTAAACATTATTAATATATATATTAATCGATACATGTACTGATTACAAGTGTGTTATACTATAAACCAAAGTAGTGACGAGAAAAGTTCAATCCACTTGTTGGCCATTTATCAATGAAAAATAATAATTTACTGCAGTATTGCACGGAACTCGAACAATATTACAGTGCTCCTCCACCAACACAGGTTGTAGATTTTTAACTGAAATAGAGAGTATTTTGCAGCGAGTAAATAAATTAATGGAGACACGACGGGCTTAGTTGAAAATACAAATTATACAATAAGTTACTGTTATCAACTTACTTCAGCACAAACCCAGTCACCAACTTAACATATTGCAGATATAAAGTGTTTTGTATGTTGAATCTGCTCATGTGCAGTGCATTAACACTTGGTTTTTTGCATGAGTGCTTGCGTAATAAGATGAAGGAATCGTCATTGCCTTCAAGGTTTTATGCGGAAAGGATACTATTAAGCTTGTGTCACATTTGATTATTATTTTCCATTTAAATCAACTGTAGAAATATTTTAGCAAAAAATTCAAAAGTTTTTTGAGTTCTTGAATTATCCAAAATTGATGTTGTAGATTGATTTCGAATAAGTGTAAAATATAAAAGGTTATTACGAAGGTTGACTTAATGTGTGTTAAAAATAAGAAACCGATTTACTGTAACTCTAGTTTATTCGACTTTTATGCATGTTCATTTGAATATAATTACCATAACAGCTTAAGTTTGGAATTTCAATTTCAATTAAGTTCAAATTGAAATTCTTTTGTTGAAATCAATCCTCACCTTCTCAGCTCAATAAACTTGAACACAATTGAAATTTCCCATATCTTTTTGGTAAAATACATTCAATGTGCTGAGTTTACATGTAACTGATGCGACTATCGAAGTTTAATCTATCGTATACACTTCAGTATCTTCTACGTTGAGGGCGTGAGGTTACGTTACGTAAAATAAAATAAAGGGTACTGCGTTGCTCGCTTAAGGCACATATTGGCAAACTAACATTTATTACGTAAACTATTATGAAAAAAATCTTAGAAAACAGCTTACGCCTATACTTAAAAAAAATTTCACTTTTATTGCTCAGCTGGTATCATTTTGTTTGTATTTGCAACATATGTTCTTCTCGCGAGTGTGTACGTAGTGTGAATTTATTTACCAAACAGGGGCGATTTTAGGAAATTATTACTGAGAATTGGTTCCAATAACCAAAATGACCGAAAACAAAATTTATGTAATTAATGTATGTATGTGTGAATCAATCAAGACAATGCATGGATATAACAATGAGCTGTGAAAAGAGATTGAACATGTATGAAATAAATAAATAAAAATAGTGATTATATGTATATTATGTCTTGAAGCTTATGATTTATGTAAAAACTGAGAAATAAACTTAAATTAATCTCAAAAAGCGCCAGAGGCAATACAGCCAAAGAAATTCATTTTTGCAGTCGTAAAAACATTTTCTACGTTTCTCTTATTGCTCTCATTCTCCATGCTATCACAAATGGCAAATTATATAAATACAGAACGCGAGAATTAAGAGAGAGGTAGAAAACGTTGTACGACTACAGTGGCTGACTTCCATAGCACTTTTCTGGTGAGACATACTTCCATAGCAGAAAATATCGTCAATATTTCTTCTATGACATACCAGATCTGCCGTAATTTGCATAAGAAACTTACTGACTCAAAATGTCATCATTAAGTTTCTTATGCAAATTACGGCAGAGATGGTGCTGTTGTAGTGATTCTCTAAGAGTTAGAATGAGCCTACCAGATACTAACAGTGTACTGAGCAAACGTTAAAGTGAAATTGGCGTATTTGTGGATCAAATGAAGTTCTAAACGAGAAAAAATGTACTTGCCAGGAAAGAGGTGTTAACAAAATTGTTTCAGGAAGGTCATTCAGATTTTGGATTCACCCTGACCCTTTTTGACCCTAAAACTTAATCTAGGATGTGAACTACCTTTGAAAGTTGATAGATCCACTACGAAATTAAGCTATCGTATTTATTTTATCAACTATCAAGAATTCTTTGCCGTTTTTTGCACTATAATAATGTACTATGTGATTTCCCGAGTCATTAGCTTAAATACAGAAAAAAATTAATTGCTGTCTATTATATTTATTTTAAAATACTCTACATTTAAAATTGTAAAGAAAATCAACTAACATAATTTTTGGTATTTTC
The DNA here is from genome assembly GCA_029228625.1 of Pseudolycoriella hygida. NCBI lineage: Eukaryota > Metazoa > Arthropoda > Insecta > Diptera > Sciaridae > Pseudolycoriella > Pseudolycoriella hygida. The sequence goes on along the minus strand of CM055403.1, from coordinate 189,504,618 downwards.
CACAATTCAAGTTTATCGTTGTTTGTGTAATAATTTCATTGGAAAATATGAACTAGCTGATTTGTAAAAGTAATATTTTAATTATTAATTATTATTTATTGAAGCGAAAAAAAGACTGCTCGTAATGGCGCAACCAGTATAAGAAAATTGTCTTTTCGAAAACAAATATTACAATAAATAAAATTCATCTACACTATTTCTCCCACAATACAAGCTACATTGACTTAGGATAACAGTAGCAATTTTATGTAATAAGAAATTTGTCGAGTGAAGCTTCTCTTATTAATGATCTTAATCATTCCCCAATCTTCCTATGTTTTCAAAAGCAATTGCGGCATTCAAATAGTGCGCAAAGGCCCCGCAGGAATTCATAAATGTAATTTTCTTTCGAATAATATACATTGCATACATACATGCCTAATTGATGATAGTTTTTTTTTTATTTATTTTCAAAAATAACATTATAGGCTCTAAGCCTGTCTATGTGTGTACATTAAATTAATCAATAAATATATTTAAATCGTACCTATGATATTGGCGATTTTCTGAGCAAATCGACAAAATAACGATATCCGATAACAAAATTAAATCTAGTTGAATCCAAAAAAAATCTCTGCTTAACTCTTTTGCTTTATTGGCAATGTAGAGGATTCATTGACGTATTTTTTGAACAGATTTAAGATTGGGCCGGTCTATTTCTGTGATATTAAACACAGATGTGATAATTCTTTCGTCACCCATTCATCATGTAGATCTCGAAAACCTCCCAGTACATACAACTAACCTGTCCTGTTGCGGGTTGGAATCGTTAGAGAGTCCCAATTCAGCCAGATGTTTGCTCAGTCCGCAGTGCCCAGTGATCGCAACCACCACCCTACTGATGCGACAATAGTTGCGAGAATCAACCGAGAATCAAATAACTTCGATTACGGTTAACCGAAAAGAAAGAAATTAGTTAAACAGAAGATGAAAGAAAAAAGATGAAAACTGCAATGACACAAACAAATTTCTTTTTATGCAGAAAATCGGTCAAGTAGTTCTGTACCGGAGATATGATTGAAGAAGTGTCCACAAACGTGGATTTTCGAGGGTCGGTGAAACTTTTTCGCAAATATCACAGCAAGTATAGCACGGAAATTGTTCATTTTGGTGTCAAATGAAAGCATTCACAAGACTGGGAAAAATTTCTTCTGGAAATCAGGTCAGTGATCAATGAACTGTGATCAATGGAATGGAATAAATTGAGTTTCTTGACTATTTTTGCTGAACTTTGCAATATGGAGATTTACTGTCAAACGAAAAGATGTAGAGAATAGAATTTTAGAGAATATGTACTTCAATGTTTTACGGAAAAATGACCTAATCCCGTCATTTAGTCACTTTTAGAATTAGGAGGAATGACTCATATCTCTAGAACTATGAGAGTAAGAATGCTGTTTGTTTTGAAAAGTTGTAGAGAATAAAATTTTAAAGAACGCGTGTTTCAGGAATAAATGGCCCAATCCTGGGATGTGACCTTTTCTAGAATTGGGAGGGGTGACGCATATCTCCAGAAGTATGGCAGTTAGAAAGTTTTTTCCAAAGGCAAAGTTGGTGAGAATTAGAGGTGTGCACCGGCGTACGCCGCCGAAAAAGTGCCCAAAAAGTGCGCCGCCGCCGCAGAAACAAAAAAGTTCGGCTAAGCCGTGCGCCGCCGCTGATCATAAAAAAAAACGTCACGCCGCCGCCAGCCGCCGACAAATAATTCCGGCGTACTTTTTTTTCATAAAAACAATTAATTTCATCGCAAATTTTGTTTAATCTAGTTTTTCATTCAAATAAATTTCCATTTTTCAAAACTTAACACTACAGAAAAATTTTAGAATTCGATTCGTTCGAACGTCAAGTCTTTGAACTAATTTTCCTCTTAAACATAGTTCATTAAACTATCAAAGCTCAACATGACAGAAAAATCTCAAATTTCGATTCAGTCGGAAGTCAAATTATTCTATTCGATGGAAAAAATGAATGAAAAATTAACATCCCCCGGAAGTGTTAAGCATTCGTGTGAGCGAAAACAATTTTTTTAACCAGAGAATAGTTGTCGTGAATAAATAACGTTTTTTCTATAACGTTCGGCCCCAAAGCACTGCGTTTCGCATTAACGACTAGTCCCGTGTACGAGAATGCTCGTTCGCTAGATGTGTTCGTGGCCGGAATACAAAGATATTTTTTGCTGGCTCTGTGAGATGCGGTAGGGACTTGCTATGGTTCTTCCAAAATTGTAAAATGTCAAATCGGTCTATGTCGTCTTTCGGGATGACAGTTAAGAAATATTTATGAATCGACTTGACTGCTCGCTTGTGATTCTGACAATTAGTTCAGCAACAGTAGATTGCTTATTCTTTGGATCCTTTTTTGACTTTACAGAGCTTTGCGGCGTAGTCTGAAACTGAATTCATCAATTTTCAAACATTCTGACTTGAGAAATTCGAATTTAGAAATTTTCCTTTTCTGTAGCTCACACAGCAATTTCGGTAAAGTTTGCAGCCGCGGATCCAGCATTGTTGCTACCAATATCTCTTGTGTGATCGGATATCTGTAATCAAGGTTTGCTGCCATCCTTGCTTTCAATAACGCTATTAATTCACTTTCTTCTCGCTTGGATTGCAATGAATTTTCAATCTCTATGCGAAATAGCAATGCGTTTGAAAGAGTGGGATTTTTTTCAAACGAGAACATACAGACAGCTTCTTGAAAAACTCTTAAAAAACGTACCAGATCATGGAATCAGTCCCACTCGTTGATGTGTATTGACATTGGTTTCTCAAGAAGACACAACACTCTGTTCACAGCGACCCGTTGAGAACCGAGAATATCTAACATAATTAGGATGCTATGCCAACGAGTTTTCGAGTGTCCTTTAACAGTTTGATATTGAACCTTGTCGAGAGTTTCTAAAGGGTCATCCGGGTTATTTGATAGTGCTACTACACTTAAAGGTAGCTTATCGACTGCGGTGAACCCTTCGTCGTCGTCTTCAAGGCAAAGTGTGTTTGCATTAAGAAGACGTTTTCTTAGAAAAAATTTGAAGAAGTTTCCTAAACGCTCTAGCTTAAATGGAAAACAAACCATTGTGTGAACGAAATCAAATTTGTACTAACCTCTTTTTCTAATTGTACAGATCGGTAGCGCAGTTTTCTAACAGCCTTCTTGACTTTTTTCAATAGGTCATTTAATTGTTTAATTGAAATCCGTCAACTGTAACGAGATTGTGTAAACCGTGACCCAAACAAAATTGATGATTCAAACCCTCGTCTTCAACGAATTTTGGAATTGGAACCTTTATCAATCACCATGTAATTAAGGATTAAAACTTTACACATTACAGTGTTACTCACAGGGCATTTCATTTTTGTGACAACTTCGTAATTATTTTCATATTGAATACGTGTAATTGATCGAGACTATTCCGTATATTCGTTCATTTTTTATTTTATTACGGTAAAGGGCCTAATTTTAAGAAAAAAATCATTTTGTATTTTTAAAATTGAAATCAAAACTCTATCCCGAACGAATTTTATGTGAGTATTAGTGAACAACATGTATATGTATACCACCGACCTGCGACTGACCTGCGATTCATGTGCGATAGTGTGTGAACTTTACGATTTCAAAATTAAATATAAAATAAATTAAAGCGTCAAAACTACTTTTTGAATGTATATTATTTATGTGCGACCCCTTCAGAATCGTAGAAAAATATAAAAAAATTTGGATAGTCTCGACCAATTCACAAAAACAATTATTTATTCTATTTATTTCTTTTGAGCCGCGCCGATCGCCGCCGAAAAAACTACGGAAAATTACGCCGCCGCCGGTTAAAAAATAAAATTTCGGCTAAGCCGTGCGCCGCCGCCGACGTTTTTATAAACGTGTCCTCGCCGCCGCCGAAATTTTGCGACCGGCGTACACCTCTAATGAGAATTGCATCTTAGCGAAAGTATTTTCAAGATTTTTTGGAGAAACTACGTTTTTTCTGTTTGTGATATTGTGCAGGAGAGAACATTTCGACCAACGAAATCAACGGTATCAGATGTCATAAAACGTACTTTGGTAGGACCTTTGACATTACCTTGGATAATTCTTGGGTCTAGTGATGAATTTACAATTGAATTTGCAAAATTCTGTTAAAAAATCTGCTTTTTCAGACATCTCACACCTGTGACGCTAAAGGGGTCTGCCTCATACCACCTGTCTCCCTCTTGCGTGAATCCTTCATGAACGGCAACTTAAAGCTACTTTTTACTTCTTGACTCATTTGCAGTATTTGCTCGACGTTTGACCATATTTGCCCCTCACTTGATCATATTTCCGCCATGTCTGATCATATTTGCTCATAACTAAATGTTATTTGACTGTCCATTTGCCCCAATATTTCTTAGCATTTCATTTCCAATGTCACATAACCCCTGTCCGACCATTTGCCACAATTTCCCCCTCGTATAGTAACTATTCCATATTACATTTGAATATTCAGCATTTTGGACGAGTACCTTCCCACTACCACAACCTCTCAACCTCACAACCTCTCAGGCCGTTACTAAATCCGACTCCACCTAAAAATAAACGTCATAAGGAAATATTCATGAAAAACCACCAACTACCTTGAACAGTCAAGTAACTAAAGTTTGGCCCAATGACGTTTATTTTTAGGTGGAGTCGGATTTAGTAACGGCCTGAGAGGTTGTGGTAGTGGGAAAACTACTCGCCCACAATGCTGAATATTCAAATGTAATTTTTTTTAAAATATTGTTTCAACACTTTTGAATTTTTGTTATTTTTAATGAAAAAGAAGTGATTAAGTAGCTCAAACTCTTGTGGTTATAGAGCTATAGCTATATAATCACTTCTTTTTCATTAGAAATAACAAAAATGCAAAAGTGTTGAAACAATATTTTTAAAAAAAATGTTCAAAAAATTACCGACAAAAATAAGAAATGACCGCAAAGATTCGATCACTAAAAATAAAAAATTGATCGCTATAGAATCAGATAGCTGAGATAGCGATCACTTTTTATATTTTTTAGCGATAATTTCTTTTTTTGGCGATCAATTCGTATTTTTCTTATGCAACATGATGCTGAAAAAATCTATCTTACACGACTCGTTGCAAAATGTACTATAAATAGCAATCGATTAATTACATGGCAAAAAAACCCACAAAAAATCTGTTTCAAATTACCCGCGGACAAATTATAGATGAAGTCAAAACATAACCAAATACCCGTACGTATAAGATAGAAGTGGCAAACAGAATAGATGTGCCAAAAAGACTCGAACGTACCTAAATATACAAATAAGCAAACAACCCAACGTTTTCTGTTCTTTTATAACTGTAAGAATTTCAAAGATCCATAGAAATTACCCAAGGTAATGTCAAAGGCCCTACCGAAGTACGTCTCAGACCATTCAAATTTCATTATCTAGAATAAGGTTATATCCAAGGACTAAGTCATTTTTCCCTAAAACCCTGAAACACGTGTTCTCTAAAATCTTATTCTCTACAACTTTGCCTTTGGAAGCAGATTTCTACCTCTCATAGTTCTGGAGATTTCCCCAAAATCCTGAAACACTTGTTCGCTTAAATTTATTTCTCTACAACTTTGCCTTTGTCAGTAAATCTCCATATTGCATAGCTAAAGAAATATAGACGAAAAACTGTTTTCGTATGTGGCCAAGAATCTCAATTTCGTCCATTCCATTGGTCCCAGACCCCTGACCCGATTCCCACAAAATGTTTTTCTAAGTTTCGTGACATCAAATGCTTTCATTTGACACCAAAATGAGGAATTTCCGTGCTATACTTGCAGAGATATTTGCATCATCGACCCTCAAAAATATCTCCGGAACTACTTGGCCGATTTTGCTCATCATCCCTTTCAGGGAAAAAAGTTTAGGCTGATCGGTTGAACCGTTTGGAAAAAAAGTTGAGACGGACAGACAAACAGACGGACATTTTTTTTTATTGCTGATTCGTCATCTCTAGACGATAATAGATGCATCCCCCTCCCCCCCCCCCCTCCACCTCGATCTACCCCATGTTACAATAAAATTGTTTGTAGTAAACGTATAGGACCTTTGTACTTCGTACGGGTCCAATAAATTGAAACATTTCAACAGCATTTCTATTAAATCTAAAGAGTCCAAAAATTTTTATCAAAGTCTACAAACAGCTCAAAATGCTGTAAAAATCAAGAATAGATTTAATGACCAACAAATCTTCATCGTCCATTTGTACATTTTTCAAGCAAAGCATCGCGTACTATAAATCGATAAGATCTCTACTTGAGCTGGTGATATTTATTATTTAACTGAAAATTAGTAAAACTTTCAATCCAATAAAAATTTATCAACAAAGTTCAGTAAATAATATTGACTCTACACAGCAAACGTGAATCTCTATCTGAACTGTACTTTGATAAAAATTATTAATATCAGCGTATTTTACACACACTCTTGTATGTACTTATTAGATGGAGTTCTTCATTTCATTTTTAGGAATAAAAAAAACTGTTATGCACATCAGCTTTAAGAGTTTTGAGTTCAGTTGAAGATCGATTATCGGGTATTACAGGTTTTTGCAATTCCGAGCGGGTACGAAATTTCAATTTACATTTTTTTCTCGTTATAAGCTCCTGCATATATACACCGTATTTGTTTTTGTGTGTTAATTTTTATACATTTAGTTCGTATTAAAACGATATCACATATTAGGTTGAAAACTAGACATTAATATGATCCACTCTATTCAATACATTGTTGAACTTCGAAACTACTTCTCTAGCGGTTGCATAACAGACCGTCTAGAGTATAAAGTCCAATGAAATATTTCGTATCACTTTTTATTCTTAATTTAACTAAGAAGAAATTAATTTTCTGGCTTTATCAATCCACTGTGATGTACAAAATATCAAAAAAAGTGACGAGGAGTGTTGAATTGTATATTTAGATATTGAGGGTCCGTATAATGTATCATGCATAATATATCTGTCTTACCCAGCCGCAGTCAATTCCTGGGGTACATGAGTATATCAGTTCATATTAGAGCCATGCGCCTGTCGGCTTAAATCGGTGCAAACGAAAAAAGTCAAGAGCAGGAAAAATACAGAAAAATAACTGACTCTCACTTTAAACTGAACTCACTGGGTCTGGCTTTTTGAATTTTTTAGTGGGTGACTAACCTACTTGTACTTCTTGAAAGAATAAAAACCTTCTTAACTAAAAATTTGTCTGAAAGTAAAGCAATAAACAACAATATAATAATAATACTCCGCCGTTACAACCCGTCCGGGTCAGAGGCTAGATCATTTTATTTACTAGTTCCGAAATTTTTTATGAGCTTTTGCTCACATGGATTCTCTTACAGATCCTTTCGTTACCGAAGTTTTTACTGTGTCAGTGGTAAATTGCACCTAGTGCCATCTATGATGTAATAGGGCGGAAATTAGTAGGGCTTAGGATGCCGGTTTGCCACATCGGCAGGCATTTTTTGGACCACATGCTTAACGGGAATTCCGAACCACGCCTAACGGTAGCTAGCATTTCGCCATTAGGATTTCTTGTGGCTCTAATTATACCTCCGCAAAAAGTCAGACTCAGATATTTGTACACAGAATTCATCGAATATGGGTGGTGACGTCATATTTGTCATTCTTCTATGTACGAATCGTTGCGGCACCAAATTCACAACTACCCAAATTATGAAACCTGTGTGTGCCTAGGGACGTTACTTTCATGCTATACATTGAAGAAAAATCCTATACAGCATTTGTCGCTACCAGGATTGAACCCGGATATTCTTGGTGGAAAGTCAGTACGTTACCACTAATAATAAATAGTAATAAACAACAACCAAACATTTTTCCGCTGCTCATACATCATTTTGATATTCATTTTTGTTGTGCATTTTCTTCACATAAGGAACGAAGATCCGTTTCCCGCTAAAAAATTCAAAAAGCCAGACCCACGTGGTGAGCTTAAGGTGAGAGAAACTATGTCTGAAAATTCCCTATAAAATCTGGGCTTTGTTACTTTGCCAAGGCAGCCTACTTTTCAGAAAGCAGCTTGTTGTTAAAATATGATGTTTCCTAATTTGAATTTAGTTTACAGTACTTTACAGCGCAATACTTATCAATTTGACACAAAGCTGTCCTCTATGTGCCCTTGAACTATGAAAAAGTAGGCAGCCCAGTGTCAAAAATCATTGTTATATTAAAAGGCACTGACGAGTGCTTTACAACGCAACCCCACAAAAAATCGGTGGCCTTGCCCTCTATCAATCCGCGTAAAAACCTCTTCAACACTTATCTGCTGCAAGGAGAAAAACATATTTTTTTGAAAAAAAAAAACATTTTTTGTCAAAATAATTGATTTTTTTGTTCAATGAAAAATGTTTGTTCTTGAGCCTTTTTGGTATGCATTGTGTCCGTCGGTCGTGGATAGCGTAATCTATGCTATCGGAAGCCATGTGAAACTGCCTGAAAGGGTTATTTTTGCTTTAGGATGAAAGAAAACGGCTCGATTTAGTCAACAGAACCAGTTTTAGCGTTATCCAGATCGACTGACATGGTTTTTATATGCTAAAAGGTTCCTTGGGGCTGGCGAGAATGAATGAAAAATACTACTTCTGCCCAAACCTGTGACCGGATGTATTTCATATGTTCACAAAAAATGTACAGGGCTTCATTACGGACCCAATGCATACCAAAAAGGCTCAAGAAAAAACATTTCATTGAAAAAAAAATCAATTTTTTTGACAAAAAATTTTTTTTTCAAAAAAATATTTTTCTCTCCTTGCACCAGAAAAGTGCTGAGGAGGTTTTTACGCGGATTGATACAGGGCATGGCCACCAGTTTTTGTGTTTGGTTAGTTTCCACCACACCGCTGCTGCAAGTTGAAATTAGAATTTGAAAGTTGGCCATATGCTCACCAATAACAGCCGAAGCTGGTGCCGCTGTCAACAATTAACCCCACAAAAAAAATTTCTTGTACTACTACTTACATATTCGTACACAATATCAGCACTTTCCATCAACTACTTTCTGAGAAATAAATAAAATCAGTTTTCAGAATCCATTGTAGTATACCACTTTCGGCACATAATACTAGAAAACGAAAATTTTTTACAAAAAACGGAAAGACACGAGTGTTTGCTCATTTTCGAAGGGGAATCGAATGAGCCATAGATCGCTTGATTCGGAAATGGCATGTATGGAAACCACCTGAAGATTTCGCGATATCATTCTTAAATCCAATGCCATCATCTGACCGTTGTGGTGTCATTCCTTACGCATTTATTAAAAAATATTGTTCTTTTTTATTTTTTTACCGAATATACGAACAATTTTTAACATTCGACAAATAAAACGTTTTATTTTTGAATAGAAAAATTAAATATGACAGCCATTGTCTTTCATTCAAAACACACATTTACGAACATTCATTTCCGTATTTTTTTGCTAAGTAGATACTTTAAGATCACAGGCGGTAGAGAGATTATAATAGTAGTTTGTCGACCATGTTGCGATACGTTGATTTTTTCAGCATCAGTCCTAATATTGTCCATACGAGCCAAAGGCGAGTTGGACAATATTTAGGACGTATGCTGAAAAAATCAAGTATCGCAACGAGGTGGACACACAGCTTTTTGCAACAAACAAATCGATTGAGAAGAAAATAACAACCAAACTTAAAAAATTCACTCCACAGAAAGCATTATATTTTACAGTGTACAAACAAATTTTGATCAGATTGCAATGCACACATACGACATTGTAACGTCGTATCATAGCAACGGAGGGGTACATTTCAGCACATGTATCAAATTTCAAAAGTCATATCGTTACAAGGTGTAAATTTGTTTCACTTCCCCTCACACTCTTAAAAAAATTGGAAACTGTTTCGATTTTGATCGCGTTACCGCATCGTAAACAACATCGAAAACAGTCGAAAATCGATTGTGCGTTGCAAAAAGTACTTTACAATTGCAGACACCTGTGACAATAGAGTCTCGTAGGACAATTACCTGTGTTTGTTTTTTTACCTTTGGTTCCTCCAAGCTATACAAAATTTCATCAAATTTATGCATCTACGACCAATCAATGCAACAATTTAGTTAATTCTGAATTATTTTAAATTTAAATGCCGTTAAACGTTGAAGTGAATTGAGTAAATTAACACGTTTACTTAACTTAATCACACTTATTCCGTCACCTTCATCGCTTAATGTTTGACATTAAGGCAAAAAACTTAAACATATGCTAATGCGATTGAATATATTTAATAGCGAATTATTTGAATTCGTGCATGAAACATTTATCATGCAGTTGAAGTTAGACCAGCTCCTTTCCGACCACCCTTTATAAAGTTTACGTATTTTTTCTAGCTTTGACGAAGTCATCAATTCCAATTGGACCAACTTTAGATAAAAGTTGAGGAAATTTGCGACTATTTTGTCAGTTTTAGCGCTTTTTCGTAAAAATTTCTTATAGTTTTCTTCTAATTTCCTCAAATTTTATCCTATTTTCTGGTGATGAGACAGAATCCGGAATGATAAAATGCGGATGGACAAAATACGGATGCAAACAAAATCAGGACGGACATAATCCGGATGATATGATGACAAAATCAGGACTATGACAAAGTCAGGTTATAAGAAAAAAATTTTAATGCGCAAGTTGAAATACAAAAGAACACTTATACTCATAACATGTTATTGCGCCGCAGGTCGTAAACTTGATGCAAAAATAAAAAAGCGGGGTCGAGGGGCGGCAGCTCCCGCAAAGTTGAGTCCGAGAGGGAATCCCTCATTTTAAGTAAAAGTTTACAAAAATTTCAATAAAACAGCAAGAAATTCAAATTGATTGCACCAAGATCAAAACTTAACGAATCAAAAATTAAACTGCATTTCGACACAATTGGATTCGATATTGTAAAATTCACAATAAAGAACTCACTATTATACTATCATGGGCGAGCGGTAGCGATGCGACCGTGACGCAGGTCCCCATACGAACAAAAAATTCAGAATTTTTTTTTTCGTAGACTTTGGAACCATATATACAGTTTAGTTTTGACATTTTTGCGTCGTACCCCTCTGATACCTAATTATTACATTGGCGGGTCTGGCATTTGTGACGCACTTTTTTAATCAAAAGTGAAAATATTTCAAAAGAATTTTGCGCGTTCCGAAGCTGCAAGCGTCACCCAAATTGATATCAGTTGTTTTGGAAGAAGGGACGAGGACTTGCGTAACGTTTCTCTTTTAAAAAGGATTTTTGTTGTGATTATCATAATTCGGTAACATTCTTATTAGGAATACTGTAAGGTCAGCGTAAAATTATACATTGAGTAAATAGTAACATTCTTGTCAAGGAATTTTGTGCGTTTTTCAGAGTAAGCGTCATCTCTGACGAATCAATAATTTTGGAAGTGGACTTACGGACTGCGTCGCACTTAGCCTTTGAAGAGCTTTTGTATGCGATTTCAATTTATTGCTGCTCTAACCACTCATCAAAGAGAAATGTATCCGGTTTCGTCACCCTCGAGAAAGTCAAAAAATTTTATGCCATCAAATGAAATGGAATGGAATGCAAAAATAAAAATTTTTAGACTTGGGTGTTGACAAAGGCATTTTTTCGATATTTTTTGGATAACTAACTTCATTATTCATACCCATCAATGGGTTTACGAATAGATTAATTTTAAATTCTTGAAAGATCGATTTCAAATTGCCTACGTGAGAATAAAATCGCTGAAAGCACGGAACCATGTGGGGAGACCCAGATCGTTTGTTCTAGTGTGGTGATTAAATCAATAATATTGAATAACGCTTTACTAATGAGCTAATCAGTACCCTGTCTGTCATGTTGTTTTCGCTTATACTGCAAGCTTTCGGTCGGAAAAATATGGAATGTAATTTAGAAATTTATGTAATGGCGTTAGGGAATGCAATACCCTTTTTTTGTATGGAAAAAATCGGTTTTGCATTCCCTAAATGACATCCTCTTTTGGTCATCTTCTATAGTTTATAGATCTTCCTTTTTTTCGAAAGAAATCTCTGCTTTTATTGGAATATTGGAACCCTACAATGATAGCGGCTATTAAATATTAACAAAACTGAACCACAGAACCAACGCGACGTGCGAAACTTATCAATTACTAATTGCAAAGTAATTAAAGCTGAGAAAATAGAGTGAGCGTGAGCCTGCATTCTTTAATGCTTGTAAATTAAGCGGAATACCTTCGGGCCACTTGTAGTACATAAGACGGTGTTTATGTACGATATTTAAGCAAGAATGTAGTGAAAATAAATTAGAACTTCTTGTGCGTTTTGAGTTGAATGTAATAATGAGTTAAAATATTCAGCTTTTTAAATGAATTGTTTATCGAAACTCGTCACAGAATACAAAAATAATTTTGCCGATGAAGAAGGCTGGCAGTAATAGTACACTTTCATTTTATCGATATGGACGCGATCGGCAAGCCGATATTTTAATTTTCTATCGCTGCGGTCGCAAGGCTGGAGTCGGCGCACGCTTCTTCTTCATATCCATTACATCATACTTCACTTAAGGTGAGAATCTGAATGGGTAATGAACAGGGTTGTAGCTGTTATCGCTTTTTTCTTAGCGACGCTAACGCTATGAATGAAATCCATGGTCATAACTCACTTACTATAAAATTTACACAATTTTTTGCAGTTTTTGAATTTCGTCTACATTTTATAGATTCCGATTTTTAATTTTCACTTTGTTATAGGATTCGGCAACATCGACAAATTTGCGTTGCATGGCCGAACCGAGTTACAAATCGATTGTTTCTTCTTCGGCAATAATGAATTTTGAATGAATATTGGATGAATAAGTGACATCCCCGTGGTCATAATCCATAAGCGTAGTCCTAACACGTGTCGCACAGTTTATCACTGTCACATTAAAAACTTTCCTGCATTGAAATGATTTCAAAAAGTAGAATCACAAACAGCGAAACTAGTAAATAAATAATCTGATAATAATAATGAAAGTCTACGTTAAGGTTTTGTTGAACTAATTTCTTCTGCCTGTCCAAACGACTTCTGCTGGCCCCTCCCGATAAAACCAACTAACTTACTGCTTGAGAAGTCCTTTTCTGACTTTTTAGAACTAAAGTAAGCGCAGAAAAATAGTGACGAACAGCGAATAAATAACGTCAGACTGAAGCGAATTCGTTCTCTCTGCTCTACTTTTTTTCAGCCTCAAGTCAATGAAACAAGTCGTATAAGTTTTGGCTTATTTAAAATGCATTATACTTCTTTTTAGCGTATAATGAGTTGATTTTAGAATAATTTATTGTTTCTTTAATTACTTTCTGCTCAGTGGCCTTGTACTTTTTTATTGATAAACAATTAAACAAAAGCTTCTTATTTATAGATGCTGTTCAATTCATTCAATTGAATCCACTGTTGTTAAGTTGACTTATCACTGCAAGCTTTACAAGATTAGATTTAGGAATGTCTATGAATTTAACAGTTTAGAAGCGATAACAAGATCAAACACATATCACAATTTGTATCCTGTGTAAAAATCCAAAAGATTTATTACTGGTGGATAGATAAAACAAATTTCATCAAAAATGTTTGCTATTATCGATCATAAAAAGATTTTCGATTGATTGGTCATGAGCTTGACCCTTTTCAGACCCGTGACAAAGGCGTCTCCATAGGTTCACCTCGGTGCGGTGTATTCAGGGTGTACACCTATTGTGCATTAGAGATGCCAAAAGTACCAATGTAATCAAGTGATGAGCGATGTAGCTGTAAAAATGCAAAAATAAGCTAACACATTTCTTCAGTGTAACTGAAAGAAAGTGTTCTAGTTAACAGTAAATAAATACAAAAGTATTACTTAAACTGAAGTAATCAGATCACCTAGGTCTGGGCACACGGGAACTCAGGCGTCGGAGCGAATAACAGACCGAAGCAGTTTCAACGGCTTCCGAGCACTATCTGAATATTGCTCGATCGGTATGTGCGAAATCGCTGAAACATTGGGTGAGGCTGGGATTTGGAGTGCTGGAAAAGGAATAAGGGATGTATTCATTAAAAAACTTTTTTCCTGAGCCTAATCCCTTCAGCAAAAAATGATATGGAATCGACTCTAATTGTTAGAAAAACTCGTAAATATCTCAAATGCGTCACAAATCCACAACAACATACAGCATTTTGATGAAAGACCTACCGTCACAGAGTTCTATTGATGGAAACAAGGTGGATCTTCAGGAATAGTCCTAAATTAGGAATTAGATCGGGAATATCCCAATTACAGTCTAAGTCCAGGACAAAAGCTAAAAAATCTTTCCGATTTATTTTCAGAAATGTCTCATAGTTTCGCTTCAAAAATTTAATGATCGAATTTCTTTCATTTCAGTCACTAATAAATGAAAAGGGATTCAATTTATAAAGTCTTATCAAAAGCGTTCAAATACGGATCGATGTTCTGAGATGTCGCTCTGCATAATGATGTGGTAACATTTTTTTGTACTACAGAACAATTGCAAACAGTTATGTTATTGGAAGTCTTTCACAGTATTGTGTTGTGTTTCTTGCGATCTCTCTTTCCTCTCTTTATTTTTGCGAAAAACAGCGATCCGTCATTTCAAGAATTGAAGTTGATTCAAGATAAATGAAAGCTCGATTTCAAGCAATAATTATCGAAAACTTAAGGAGAAAACAAACGAGACATTGCGTTGTCGATTTGATAAAAAGTCGACTCAAAATTAACTGAGTTTCTCTTAAAATGTTTGTTTTGACTTAAAAATTTGTTTGATGTATTGCACAAACGCAAATATTTAATAGATATTTATATTTAAACAGAACTTTTCGTTACCGACAAGAACCCTTTTTCACCACAGAAAATTTAAATTTTTGCAATACAAATTTAAAATTTTTACTGCAAATATAGTTCTTGCCACATAAATTTACCATTTTAATAAGAAAAAACCTATTGCTCAAGCTCAAGCTAAAATTAAAATATTATAACAGATATTTTCATCGCAACCGCGAACTGTGCAAACAGAATCGCAGCGATAGAAAAGTTTCTAATTCTCCGAAATTAGTTTTGAGAATTGAACGGTGTTCTGCACCATCTTTGTCATTCTATTGTTACCACAATGAAAACACTCAGTTACTGCAGAACACCGTTCAATTGTCAGTTCTGAAATTAGTACAAGCTGTTGTTGTATAAACGCAACTGTCTCGTTTATTTTCTGCTTTACGTAACAATTAATTATTGACATTGAACACAAAAGATGTTGAGAGATTTAATTGCGTTTGCAAAACTAAGAAATTATTGCGACGTCGGATGAATTTTGTACCGCTATGGTCGACTCCCCCCTACCCCTTTTCACTTTTCACTCGTTAGAAGCACATTTTGATTATGTTCGACGGTATGGAATCCATACTACATCATCAAATTCAACGAGTTCACTCGTATACTCAAAAATTCAAGGCCACTATATCACCTAAGACTAAAACACCTGCAGATACACTCATTAGAAACGCGTCGAATTGAAAACGATGACATGATGCTGTATAATATTATTCACACCGACTCATCAATAAAACGAAAAATCTCGCGCCTACTGTCCAGATCAATTCGTCAGAATTCAGTCTTTCACCTACCAAACTACTAGTTAATACGCCGATATACAGATTTCCCGTAGCCACGACGCGACGTGTTCTTAAGGAACTAAACATAAATATAAGAACTTTTTTCCATATCATGATCAAATGTCTTCAACTTTCATCATACAGCAATTTCAAACAAAATAAGTCTTATGAAAATGAGTAAAGTTATAAATGCATGGCTGTAATAGATCTTTTAAAGTTTCATGAAGTTTCATGAAGACGCCAAGAAAAAATATTGAGCATTGCAGGTTGCAGGAGTTAGCACGAAAGGACAAGATATTGTCACCTCCGGAAACTCAAATGTTAGGACAAATTTTAATTTTTGTACGAAATAATATAACACATAGTAGAAAAAATATTTCTAGAATTTTTTGTAATTTTACTAGAAAATTTTGCTTGCGGCGCTAGTCATTCAGTTCCTTCATTGAAAGGAAGGACGCTTTACCTAAAAAATGTTGCCTGTGGCGCTGCAAAGACATTTTGTAAGATGGATTTATATCAGTTTTGTATTGTATTCAACGACATGGGACACTGGATTCGCCTGCAGCTGCGGCGAAATAAATAATAGTTTCGGAGACACGAGGAGAAAATCTAAAGTTGTTGAATTGTTTAGCAAATTACGGTCGTGTGCTTACAAATTTGCGTTACTTTTCTATTTCTTAGTTGTTGACCAGCTGTCTTTAATACGTACACAACAAATTCTTCTGTATTGCAAGCTCATCTTCGAATCATTCGACTTTCATAAGAAGAAAATTCCCAGCCGATGAAAATTTCCAATTTATTTCAATTGGCAGAACATGATACCAAAAATCAATTTATACCTACGAGGGGCACCCTAAAAGTTTTGGGAATCGGCTATATCGGCTCGTGTAAACTTTTCGCCAATTTACACAAAAATTAAATTGGTCTTTCCTGATTTAAAAATGATGATCAAAATGAAAATCGATCGTAAGAGTCAAAAGATACAACAATTCCAAAAAGTCATTGCAGAGAAAAAATGGATTTATCACGTGAAAATTTTAGAGCCATGATTTTCTACGACTTTAAGTCTGGCTTGACTCCCAAATTGTGTATTGATCGTTTGCAAAAAGTATTTTGAGATGAGGCCCCATCCAAGACCACTGTTTATCGGTGGTTCGCTGAGTTTGAATCGGGACGCACTTACCTCAGTGACGACTTTCGTGAAGGTCGACCTTCCACAGCCATCACCGATGGAAACATTGACCATGTCCGGAACATGATTGAAGCCGATCGACATGTGACCTATGCTGAGATAGTTGCATCCCTTGGGATCGGGAAAAGTCAAATACAAACAATTTTACACGAACATTTACGCACACGGAAGCTTTGTTCTCGGTGGATCCCACACAAATTGACAGACGACCAAAAGGAGGCTCGTGTGAAATGGTGCCGAGATTCTCTCAAAAAATTCGACAATGGGGCGTCTGATTCAGTATATAGCATCGTAACAGGTGACGAAAGTTGGATTTACAGCTATGATCCCCAAACAAAACAGCAATCCACCGTTTGGGTGTTTCAAAATGAAGATTTACCAACAAAGGTAATTCGCGCTCGAAGCGTCGCCAAGAAAATGGTCGCTACTTTCTTCAGGAAATGTGGTCATGTGGCTACTGTACCACTTGAGGATCGTAAAACAATCAATTCAGAGTGGTATACTACGATTTGTTTGCCAGAAGTATTTGAAGAACTACGTGGAAAGAGTCGAAATCGCAAGATCGTCCTCCACCATGATAATGCAAGCTCCCTCACAAGTTGTCTGACCACGACGTTCTTGGAGAAGGAAAAAATCAATTTGATGCTGCATCCACCCTACAGTCCCGACTTGGCACCGTGCGACTTTTATTTGTTTCCGAGTGTCAAGAATAAGTTGCGTGGGAAGCGATTTTTATCTGCGGAAGCTGCTGTCGAGGCATATGAACAAGAAGTGGCTCAAGTCCCAACTTCCGAATGGACTCGATGTTTCGAAAACTGGTTTTTAAGGATGAAAAAGTGTATAGATTGTAATGGTGATTATTTTGAGAAGCAATAAAATCGTTTTATAGCCGATTCCCGAAACTTTTAGGGTACCCCTCGTATTAAGAGAAACGTAAACAAAATTTTATCACTTATCCAAGCAATACAACCAAACAAAATAACAAAATTTTTTGTTCAATTGCATAGTTAGATAAAAATTCATAAGCAAATGTCTTTCAATCTACACTTTTCGATGAAAATGAATGCTTCCCTTATATTCTTTATCGTCTGGACTTATTTTCAGACCCGTGCGAAGATACGAAGTTTTTCGAAAAGTGTCTACTGCATTTACCACGAAATTGAATTTCGACCTGGGAGTTGGCTACTTTTTCGTTCCGAGGTGTAAGAGAAAAATTCAAAACGGACTCGTCCATCTTTCTGTCTGTCAACACGATAACTCGAGTAAAACTTTATCGCTTTTCAAAAACATTTTTTTTCCTGAAAGTTATTCGAAAAATCTTTTATAGGACTGAATCTGAGCACTGTCGGCAAGGGCCGTGTAAGTGGTTTTTGGTCTTTTGTACGTATAACTATCATAGCTCGATAATTTTTTTATTTTGGGCTCAGTCAGTGCCCTAAAACTGAGTCTCTACTAGGGCCCAACGTGTTTGTTCTAAATAAATCGATGAATCGAAGAAATGATTATGAGATGATTAAATTTGGGCAAAATCGGTTGAAAACTTTAGAAGTTGCAGTCGAAAAAGTGGTCAAAATCGTGGTTTTTTTAAGGTCGGTGAAACTAATTGACCTATATGTCTGCAAAATTAGCACGGAAATCGCCCTTCAAGATTTTGAATAAAAGACATGAACTCACGAAAAAAGATTAGTGAACATTGGTTGAGTGATCCGGGTGTAGGGTCCTTAGTTTTGGTTCAACTTACGCTACCATACTACACAATATTTGGTGGTTTTTCATGCATATTCCTCAAGAAGTTTTATCTGCACTGTTGTAGAGAAAAAAAGCCAAATCCAGTCTAATCTCAATGGTTTCTTGTTAATTTTTCAATATAGCCCTTTCGGCAATTTCCAATACAATTTAATGTCGACGTATAAGACAACACAAAACTTATTTAGATTTAGTTCGAATCTTTTTGTAGCATCTGTACTTTTTGCCACATCTATTCTGATGCGTACGCGTGGTTTAATTTCGAATCTTCGAACATATTGCATGTAATACACTTTCCTGCAAAGCCAGCTGATGAAAATTACATGATTGATAAGCACACGACCGTATAATCAAATATTTCACGAAAGCTACCCCTAGAAGAAACTATTCTCAAAATAAATGTTACAGAAAACGTTAGATTTCTCAAAATCCGGAGTACAGTTAGCGGAACATCAATAAGACAGTGCTAGAGGAGTTAGCGTTTCAACAGAAAATTTTGAGAAAACTTTTGGCTTAACTTAACGTTTATAACTTGAATAGCATAGAGTTTGTGGAAATCGCAGAAGAAATGCAAAATATAATATAAATGCAAAATGATTGTAATTAATCATTTAATCTAGAGAAATTCTTTTCTTTTGGTTGCAGTTTTGGGTAGTACTAAATTATTAGAAAATGAGAATATCTAACAAAGAAAAGGCCACAGACGTTTGGGTTACATCAGATCGGAAACAGGCAGTCAAATTACGTATTGGAAAGGGAAAAAATGAAAGTATTGAGGCATTATCTATACCAGCGAATTTTGATCGCACTGTGGCAAAGTATGGAAATAATGTAGCGATGAAATACAAAAAAGGTACATCCGATTGGCAAAGCATCACTTACAGGTAAGCAGAAGCGAGTGCCGACAATAGTCGTAGGATAAGCAATTTTTTGTTTTTTAAATTTTAGTCAATACCGCGAAAAGTCACTTCACATAGCCAAAGCATTCATTAAGTTAGGATTGGAAGCACACAACTCTGTTGGTATATTAGCTTTCAATTCACCGGAATGGTTTTACTCTGAGTTGGGTGCCATTCATGCTGGTGGCATCGTAGCTGGCATATATACGACAAACAGTGCCGAATCAGTTTATCATGTTCTCCATAGCTCACATGCCAATATTGTTATTGTGGACGATTCCAAGCAAATGGAAAAAATTCGTCAAATCCGACATCGATTACCTCTACTTAAAGCTGCTGTACAGATAGATGCTCCGTATGAACCATGGATGAAAAAGGAAGACGGATATTATCGATGGTCGGAATTGGAGGAAATGAATTTAGACGAATACAACGATACTTTACAGGAAAGACTGGATAACATTCACGTCAATGAGTGCGCTGTATTGGTGTACACATCGGGAACTGTAGGACAGCCTAAAGGAGCTATGCTCAGTCACGACAGCATTTCATGGAATTCGTACGTGGTAGGTAGCCGTTTAGACGACATTAAATATGGATCGGAAGTGCTAGTTTCATATCTGCCATTGAGTCACATTGCCGCTCAACTGGTCGACATTCACGTGTCGATTACGTATGCAGCCACCGTATATTTTGCTGATAAAGATGCTCTGCGTGGAACTTTAGTTAATACACTACGTGAAGCACAACCGACTAGATTTGTTGCTGTTCCTCGGGTATATGAAAAAATTCACGAAAAAATGATGGAAATTGGTGCCAAAACGACCGGCATCAAGCGAGTCATTGCCGACTGGGCGAAAGGTGTCACTTTAGAGCACTGGTTAAATGTTATTGATGGAAACCCGGCTGAATCCTATCAATACAAATTTGTACGCCAATTCATTATGTCTAAAATAAAGCAGGGATTAGGTTTTGGACGTTGCACGATATTTGCAAGTGCTGCTGCCCCGATGTCATCTGATTTGAAGAGATATTTCATGAGTGTCGATTTACCAATTGTTGAAGCTTTTGGTATGTCCGAGTCGAGTGGTGCTCAATGTTTTGGTAATTTTTGTATTAGTTTCAAGTTATGAAGTAAAGCACTGACTATTTTCTATTCATTTAAAAAAGGTGGACCCGATGATTTTAACGTGGACTCGATTGGAAAACCTTTGCCTGGCACCGAAACTCTTATCATTAACAAAGATGAAAATGGGCATGGTGAGGTGTGTCTTTGAAGGAATTGAACGAGGCGGTGTTGTTAAAATTATTTGAGTTTCAGATTTTAATGAGAGGCCGACATGTGTTTATGGGATATATTGATGAACCAGAAAAGACTGCTGAAGCAATTGACAGTGAAGGATGGTAAGTTGGTTTGGGACAATCACTTTTCCTCTTTATCATTTAAAATTGACAAAAACCTTCGCATGGCGACCAGGAACCATCTAATATGATAGGTCATAGTTTGGTCACTTTCGAAGGGTGTAAGACTTAGTCGTCCAGAGTCCTGTATCTAAGGTGATGGAATTTGTTGCATTTACAGATAACGTGGCAGACCGTTTCCAAGCCTCAGGACACCTAGAATTCTTATCTTCGTCGGGTCCGTATTGAGTCCGCAATGTCCAATCTTCTCACCCAACATCCTCCTTTACTATCACGGCCGGTCGTCAGGAACTCCCTAGTCCATTTCTTGTTCGGATTGGGGACGAAATGCTTGGTGTGCATTCCACCTTCGTACTCTGTACAGTGTACAGCTTTTCCTGTGCTCCACCCTCTTACAGTTCACCGGTTCGAGTCAGTACGTGATTGTCGTTGAACCGGTTTTAGCCAGCTCATCGGTCTTCTCTTTACCGTCTACTCTAACAAGAAGCAGAAGAAACTGTTAACCGTACGGAACAAATCAATAGGTGGCCAGTCGGACATGCCAAAATCCTGAAGAACTTGAAAAAGGATTCAAGAAAATTGAAATGAAAAAAGGTCGATGTCTAATACCCGAAGGACGAGAAGATGTTGATGACAGACTGCCCTAGAGCGAGACATCAACATTTTCACTGACGGGCTTCTAAAAAGAAGTACAGGCAATGACAATTTATGGAAGAACATTTTTTTATTTTGAGCTTTTGGACTCAGCCAAGGCCCTAAAACTGAGTCTCTACCGTCTCTACCAGGGCGTTTTTTTTCTACATAAATCGGTTGACTCTTATCCGTTTTCAAAATCTTTTTTTTCCTGAAAGATAATTGAAAAAATGATAACGGGATTGAACTTGAACAAAATATGTTGAAATTGAAAACTTTCGAAGTTACGGTCGAAAAAGTAGTCAAAAACGTGGTTCCTTGAAGGTCGGTGAAATTTTTTGAGACTTATATCTCTGCGAAATTAGCACAGAAATCAATCTTCAGGTTTTGAATGAAAGATTTGGACTTCCAGAAACCACTAAAAATGGGCATGGGATGTTTTCGAGGCCTCTCGTTAGGGCTCTGAGCCCATTCTAAGGTTGGCTTATCCCAAAAATTTAGTTGCTTTTTTTCAGTTACTTCGGGCGGGTATTTCAATATTGCCCTTTCTGATTCCCATTCCAATTTAATGTGCGCGTAATAGCAAGAGATAAGCCAATATTACTTAGATGCATTCGAGTCTTTTTGCAACATCAATACTGTTTGCCATGCATAGTTTTCTAGTTAATTTGTACTTAATTTATACGATAGCCTAAGAATAAAAGCTGATCTTGACATACCGCTCGAAGTCTGAAGTTCAGAAATGGCCAGACTACCAGGAATTACGGAAGAAAAATTTATTCAGTTTCCTATTGCTTTTTGACTGTTTATAGTTTAATTCTTTACCGATATCTTCGTTCAATCGAACACAAAACCATTTTGTCTCGCTCCGAATTTTTGAATTCTTTAAACCTCGAGCACTTCCCTTAATAGACTTGCCTTTTTGGAGGACTCCTAATTTGGAAAGTATTACGGTCTCCCAACTTCGTCACAATCTTCCTTCAGCGAGAAATACTTTTTGAACGCCCTCTTACTAGTAACAATCTCACACTAGCTTCACAAAAATATTTGAAATATTTAGCCCCAAACAAAATAAACATTTTCTTGATTTTTATTTTCGTCGATTTTTACAGGCTTCATAGCGGTGATCTCGGTTACATAGACGAAAAAGGTTTCCTTTATATCACAGGTCGTTTGAAGGAATTAATTATAACCGCCGGCGGTGAAAATATTCCTCCCGTGCATATTGAGCATTTGGTTAAAAATGAAATTTCTGCTGTAAGCAATGCTTTCCTTATCGGTGATAAGAGAAAATACTTAACTATGCTGATCTCACTGAAGGTAACACATTAATTTCAAGACAGTGTTGTACACTGTGTGGAGTACTTATCTATAATTGTTTCAGACTCTCATGGATTTGGATACTGGTGAACCAAAGGATGAATTACATTCGGAAACAATTGCATTGTGCAAATCCGTGGGCGTTGAATACAAAAAATTGAGTGAAATTTTGGCAGCAGGTCCATGTCCGAAGGTGATTCAACAAAAATTCTCGTAAAAGTCTTGTACAATACGAATAACTTTTCGTTTTTTAGGTTTTCCAAGCAATTACCGATGGCATTACGAGGGCCAACAAAAACGCGATATCTAACGCTCAGAAAATCCAAAAATTCGCTATTTTACCGCATGATTTTTCTGTACCGACTGGTGAGCTTGGTCCCACGCTTAAAGTGAAACGAAACGTAGTCGTTCAAAAGTATGCCAATGTTATAGAAAAATTATACGCTTAATAAGAAAATTTCTAAAATTTACTTAATTGTTAATTAATGTCGAAATGAAGTAGGCGATTTCGAAAATTCAGTTGTGTCAACGAAAATTGATTTAGGTTTTTCTGGATTTATGCTAATTTCTTTAATACGAACTACTTTTGTTATATAAATTTTATTTTCTTATTAAAATCGCAAGGTACTTGTTAAATTTAGTAAATTTGTTTTTCATTCCAAACAAGTCATAATGCCACCCTTGCATCCAATTCGAAGAAAGTTTGCTTTTGAGAATGTTCTACTTTTTATTACAAAACTACCAAAAACCAATCAAACTTAACATGCATCCAAACTCATTCTGAGTTATCTCGAGAATCGGCAAACTGCGACCTTGATTGGAAACAAAACAAGTTACTTTAAGCGAATTCTTGTTGGAGTTGCTCAAGGATCCATAATCAGTCCGCTACTGTTTATCATGTATATAAACGATATCCTGCAGCTGGACTTCCTTGGAAAAATACTGCTGTATGCAGATGATACTGCTCTTTATTATGCTGCAGAAACACCAATTGCGTTGGAACAAATGATGCAGCGTGACGCCAATCAGCTTTACAAATGGCTCAATCGAAACGTTTTAACTTTGAACATCGATAAAACATGTTATATGACTTTCGGACGAGCAAGTAAAATACCTGACCTTAACATCGCGATCGACAATAAAACCATAAAAAGGGTTCGCACATATAAATACTTTCATATTGACCATGTCAAAAAGTTAATTCGCCCGTTTATACCACTGATGTGGAGACGTGGAAAATACATTCCAAGGGAAAAGCGAAAGCAACTTTATCATGCGTATGTTCAAAGTCATATCGCTTATATGTTACCGATCTACAGCCAAGGACACAAGACGAAACTTAATGAACTACAAACAATTCAAAATAAGTGCGTTAAAGCGATTTTCCGGTTGCCTAGAACAACTTCAACCACTTTCTTGTATAGTTCAGGACTACTTCCAATTCATCAACTCGCCATAGTTGAACGAGTGACACATTTGCATCGAATGGTTAAGTCTAAAGTAAAACTCAAAATTATGAATGAAAGTGAGGACTTTTGTGCTATCTCTCCTTTCATGTTTATAAACTGACAATACGAAATTTTCTGTGATATTTACTTAGGTAATTTTTTTTTTGTTATGTTATATTTTATGTATTTTTAGTAGAGGAGTGACCAATTTTATAATATTATTAATTTTATTTTACTCTTAAAACTGTGATTGACACGAAATTTTAAATTTCTTAATTACAAACCTTTGGTATATTCTGTATTCCATGCAATTTATATATTATGGAATGATAAAATAAATGTTTTGAAAAAAAAAAATTAATAATTGTTTTTTATAAACTTCTAAAGTTTGTTTGTATATATGTCTACTCGCCTTTTTACTCGTCTGCCGGTCACAATCACTAACCGTATCACACACGCGCCTCCTGCTTGAAGAGTTCCGAGGAACTAAAGTAAAACGTCCTTTTGCATTGCCTTTTATAACCCTTTGTTAGGTACTGGGACCGCAATAAGCAATCCCCTCACGCAAGCAGTAAACATAAAATTTGAAGCTGTTGTAGACCCAACTAACAATTCTCCAAAAAGGGACAACAAATTGAAACTCTGTTTACCTTTCGATTTGCAGGGATTTTCCCATAAGAACACTACTTTCAGCAATACTATTGTACGAATCGTATGGAGGTCCATTCCATAACCATTCGCACCTGTTTACTTTTCACGAAGTTTGAAGCTTATGCAACTTTTCGTTAATCAGAAATTGCTATGGAGAATTCGGCGGATATGCATCAGGAACGAACTTAAGAGAAAAATAAGGAATTTTTCTAAAAACCTTTTATTGTTAGAGATATATGTTTGGTGTCAAAGAGAAAGTTGTTGGGGTTGGTATATTGTGAGTCAGTGTACCCAACCCAACAAAATAACGGATATGTATCAGCAGTTGCCAATGTGATCAATTTTTATGGTTTTAGAAGTATCTGCGAAGGTATGAAATATGGACCGTAGGTTTTTTTAGCAAAGTCTCAGAGTTTTGTCAGTAGAAGTGCCAGCATTGGTGAAAATGTTGGGCAGTTGCCAAAATGCGGTAACTTTTACGGTTTTAGAAGTATTTGCGAAGGTATGATAGATGGAACGTAGGTTTCTTTGGCAAAGTCTCAGAGTTTTGTCAGTAGAAGTGACCAGTATTGGTGGAGCAGCTCGGAGAAAACAGTGGGAAATGGTAGTATGAGGGAAACTGTAATACGGGGAAAACCAAATTTGTTATATTAGGTACAAAAATTAAACGCTCACACAATTTTTAATTTATCTTCTCGCGTCCACGTCTATTTTAACATTTAGTGCTCCAATGTGCAAAAATTAACTAGCACAAGCAACAAATATGAATAAACTTAAAAACTTCTAAAATAGAGCTGATTTTATTTCTTATTCATCTACATCAAACTTTTCATACCCTTTTGCATATCGGTGTAAAGTTCTAGGGGCGGAGGATTCAGCTAGTCTTATTATATTAAAAAAAATAAAACTAATTTTGCAGTCTTTTTTTTCGCTTAAATACAAATAAAGAAAATTAGTTTTGCTATCGACCTAGGTTTTCGTCAAAAGAGTTACCTAAACTTATCTTGAGTTTTGATAAAAAAATAGCATAGGTTGAGACGTCGGAAACACGAAAGTGAATGTAGATATTTAAGGAAGTAGATGAGATTAAGAATCCAGCACCCAGTTTTCATAAATCAGTTTGAATTTTGTGTTGATTTGAGTTAAAAAGCCAACAACAAGAAAGAAAAGAAAAATCTAATTCAAAATAAACAGATTCGAAATAAATTTCGACTCTCTGTCTGTAATGACACCAAATAAGATCGGTCACGAACAAGGACGGCTTGATGACTTCATAGACACCAGATCCACCAGTCCAACAACCGCAATCACTGGATGAAATTGTAATAATCGAAGAAAGCTGAGAAAGAGACGGAGAGATGGTGATGCTAATGTGGCTAAATAGTTAAATTGATATGCTAATAGAGGTAATACTTAAATAGATATGCTAATGTCACTAATAGTTAAATTGATTGCTAATGTGGCTAATAAATAAATTGATTATCATTGCATTGTGTAAATAGTGTTGAATAATGTTCATGGCTTAAAAGTTTATAGCGTAGATAGTAGGTTTTTCTTAGGGCCGTAGCTGTAAATATTGACTTTAGAGTAGCAGTTTATTCTCACAATCATGTATCCATGCCTATTGAAATAAAAAGTGAAGGGGCACTTGTAAGTATAAGTTAAAAAAGATATTAGGCAAAAACACCCTCTGCTATGTTATACACTGTTCAAAACAAATCAACACTAAAATGTTTCTCTCATTTTTATTTAGAAATGTTCGAGTCTTTTTGCAACATCTATTTTGTTTGTCATATCTATCCTGTTTGCCACACCTATTTGTATTCGTATGTACGGGTCTATGGTTATGTTATTGAATATTTAACGATTTTTATATTTTTATATTCTGATATTTTGTTATGATTGTCTATGATAATTAATGTACGATTTTTAAATGCTGAATTATAAGCTTATATTTCTGATGTATTTAATGAACAAATATTTTGATTTGATTTTGACAACAATTTCCATGATTTTCAACAAAAAATTAGGCAATTGAAACGATTGAGTGGGAATCATTATTTTTAAGGAAAAATATCATCATCATCATCAAACTTTATAGACCGTTAGTACCTTCCGGTGTGAGGTCTTTCTGTCGCAACCCCAGATTGGTGAACTATCGTCCTCCATGCCCTCCTATCGCCCGCCAAGGAGATGGTTTGTTCGCCCAGAGAAAGTCCCCTAACTTCTAAATCTGATTTAATTGAATCGATAAACCTTCTC
>CM055403.1:189431456-189476928 GCA_029228625.1 Pseudolycoriella hygida | reverse complement strand
AACTCTCACTACCATACAGAATCGTCGGCCGGAATATTGACCTGTGAATAGCTAACTTTGTTCCGCTACTTAATTCCCTTTTGTTGAACACGTGCGACCTCAACTGACTGGCCACCGCGTTTCCCATGTTCCTCCTTTCCTCAAATTCCCTAACTAACTTGCCATCCTCTGAAAAAATGGTTCCTAAGTACTTGAATTCAGAAACCTGCTCCAGCTCCTCCCCATTTAAATTGCAAGCTATCTCCTTCCGAGCTTTGCCGACATGCATAAAGGAAAAATAAAAGAAAAAATTGAAAAACGATAGAAATGTGTTTTAAGATCACGTATCTGAGTCCCAACCTGATAAATCTAACTTTCAAATGAAAAAGTTTAGGAAGATCGGTTTAAAGTTATGCAAAAAAGCTTGTCAAAGTTTTAGTGAAAATCAATTGAGAGGATCGGGCAGCCATTAGATTCGTTAAATGTCCCTGATGTATTTGAGACACCCGGACCTCAGGCTAAAAATGCTAAGTATTTCATAACCCTCGTGTAAGTTCAAAGCAGTGATCAATGCTTCAGGTAATTTTTTGGCCCGTACGAAGAATTTCGAATTTCTTTGCTTCTTTTCTGATATTCAATGTGAGCAGTCTTTTTTTTTCGCTTTAAATAAATTTATTATTTCAAAAAAAATTTAATCTAAAGGTCTAGCAATACCCAACAATTTACGGAGGAAATGAGTCTAAGCCATCACATCATTAAAGGAGTATTCAGGAAAAATCACTAAATATCATCTGGGGTCGCGCAGTGTGATTTGGGCCCACACTACGGAACCAAGAGACCGAAACACTCAACCGCATTTCACTAATTTGATTTTCGTGATTTCTGGAAGTCCACATCTTTCATTTATAGCCTTGTAGAGGTTTTTACTTACATCGTTTCTTCGGACGGTTTTTCAATATTGTCCTTTCTATAATTTCCGTACGGGTCCCTTGCATGTTTAAATTTTGTTTGTATGTACATACTTTGCAACAACATTTTCACGAAATTTTAAAAAATATGTGAATTTTTACAAAAAGACTTGTCAGTTTCATTTTCCTCGTGCTGTATTTTAAAGTTTCTTGAAAATTTTATTGCGAGTAATTGTGTTGACAGACGGACTGACAAAGAGATTTTTTGTTCAAATTATTTTTCTTATTTTTGGGTGGAAGCTCCAATGGTTAAAAACTCATAGTTATTGTCGATAACCAAGCATTATGTAAAACATCGTAATGCTTCACTTAATTATATATTTGCTTGTATGTATATAGTTCAATATATAGAATTTCTTGAATGACTTTTGGTAAATTTTGTATTTTATATTTTTTTTATTTCTACTTTTTTTTAGTTAGTTTTCAAAAAAGTTTTTTGTTTGTCAACTTATTATCGCCATTAATATTCATTAAGTGTCTTTTGGCCAGAGTTTGTTTCAACAAAGAATTATTTCGGTTCTTCGGAGACATTGACACACACGGTTGAAGCAACGTACTTAAAGCGCCAGTTTTGTCCATAATTTTCTTGCCTTGCCTCATATAATAGTCTACCGCTTCTAATGTATCATTAAAATGATTCGGTGCCTCGCCATCTGATGATAAATTAAAGTCTGACTGATCAACAACAGACAAATTCAAAGGAGAAGCTTGCCGAAGTTCATCAAAGTGCATCAAAGATATCGATTTCTTTCGAGTTTCTTCAATTTTTGTTTTCGTTTTTTGATGCGATTTTTCATCTAAACTGTCTGAACTCTCAAATGTCATTAAACTGATTGAATTTTCTTTCTCCTTGCGGTTTTTGTCAGATGATTCCAAATAGTCGAAGAATCCACTTCGAGCCTTTGTCGGAAAAACATTGAGAATGCTCTGCCGATAAGTATGCGATTTCGTTGGCTCATTATTTTCTTCGTCGACATACACACTGTGCTTCAAAGACAGTGAACTGCCACTGCGCACGTCATTTGAACTTATGCTGCGAACTGTTGATTCCTCTAGAATAGTCGATGGACGTCGTATTGCAACTTGTTTTATTGGCGATAACATTGACGCAGACGCATGCTCAAAAACTGAATCATCAGAATCCGAGTAATTAAGAAAAGATGGTTCTGGAACATCACACAGCAATGTCGTTTCATTGATGAAGTCATTTTTTCGATTACACGGCGATTCACAAAGTTTTTCCATTTCTAAGAAACTTTCTTCTGATACTTTAGCCCACAAATCCAATGGATTTTCTTCCATCGTGTCATCATTCTTGATGCTGCGTCTGACTTCACCTCTACGAGTTGGAGTTGGTAAATAAGGGCATCTATGAATGCTAATCTCGAAATTGTTTGGCGGAACTTCATCATTTTTTCTTTCCTGAGATAATTCATCTTGATTTTCATAATCATCGTGACTTTCGTTGCGACGCTCATTAGGATATTCTCTGTATTGCTTGATGTGGTAGTCATTTTCTTGTTCCCTTTTTTGTTCGTTGTTGGTCTTTGCCACCTTTATTTTTCGGGGGTTTCGAATAAGACTTACATGCTGGTTTTTGTTTAAAATCTCAGCAAAACTCTCGTCCTGTAATTATCATGAATGTTGTCACAATTTTAACTAATTTTTATTGTGTCGCTTACCAAACCGCAAAATGAGTCGGCACTAGAATCACTAGAAGTGGACTCCTCAAGAACAACAGAAACATTCTTTGTTTGAAAATACTTGTCAATTTTCTCACGTATAGACAGCTGAGAATTATCAATAAAAGAATAACCAGTCGCCATAAGTCTCACATTCAACGAACTCATTCACAAATTTGTTGATTTCGGGAATGGAATTGTTTTGCATCAGAATGAACGTTCGAAATTTTTGAATTGAAATTTTGACATTCAAAATGGCGACCGTTTTGTTCTGTGTAGAGATCGGTGTAGAGAATTTTTTCGAAATCAACGACGTAGGAGCCGCAGTGAGAGACCAGAGAAATGATACGTTGGTACGCCTGAAGCCAGACAGAAGGAATGATTAGGAGATTTTATCAGTTCGGGCGATCATTCCCTGATCTTGGAACACAGATCTTGCGACTATTAACGGAGACGCATATGTTCGCTAATTGCAACTAATTTAAAAAAAAATTTAAGAAAATATTTCCTTTTATTTCTTCATCATAAGAAGCTCAATACATAACAATGCTTATCAACTGTTAAACTTGATAACGACAATGCTACGGATGATTCGACCAGAATACGGCGAAAATGCTATACTCTGCCATAGTTAGATCACATCTTGAATTCTCCAGTTCAGTTTGGGAACCGCACTACAACGTTCACATTCAATCTCTGGAAAGTGTTCAGAGACAATTTGTTTTTTACGCCAATACAAACAGATATGTTGACCAAAGGAAAGACAAATATCGCCTACGTCCTTACGTGGAGGGATGTAATGAATTGAATATGAAGTTACTTCTAAGGCGCCGGACCAATGCTGCAATCTTTTTTATTCACGACGTCCCTACTGGGAAATTTAACTCGCAGTTTTTACGCAATATAATTAAACTATACGACGGCGCCAGGAATCTTAGAAATCCATCTATAATTCATATTCCACTTCCTCATCGTTTAATTTTGCATGTAAATTGTTCAATCTTGCTGCTGTCCATGTAGATCCGTCCTTGACTTCGATGAATTTCCGTCGAAGTATCTTAAAACTTGATGACTCAGTATTTAGAACACTAGGTGTTTGCTAGTGTCTTTGTTTAGGAGCTTTCTTTCCACTGCAATTTGTTCACTGCTACTTCACCTTTTTATTTTTATTTTTTTGACCATAGGACGCATCCCATTGAGCACACGTAACTTGGCAATATTTAGGGTTACCTAATGGTTGTGGCTAGTGCATTTTGACTCCGAACATGTGATGCGATGCACCGGTATTCATTTCGTTGGTGAAGATTACACCGAACCACTTAGTCCGCTAGGTATCGTTCAGTTGTGTTTCAATTTTACTGTATCAATTATTGGATATCGGAAATATGGCGCTGCCATTCATAAAATGTAACACATCGTTTCAGAATGCACATGTATAGAGAATATCCCGGCAATATCCATGACATCCATGATGCAACACCAGATGCGTTTGAGTGCCTTAACTGACTATGATTTTATGATTGATATAACTGCAATAGTTGCGACTGTGATAATAATTGTAATCTATTTGTAATAATTTCCATTGGCATGTATTTAAAATGATCGCGGAGAAAGTAAAAACGATAGCTGAAAAATAATATTTTGTAAAAGGAAAATGAGAATGTACCGCAGGAAAAAGAAAAAATGATCGCAGAAAAAGTGAAAAATGATCGCATGCGATCAAATTCTTTTTTCCAGCGGTCATATTTTATCTTTCCCGCTTTCATTTCTAGTTTTCCCGCGAACATTTCTGCTTTTTCCGCGATCAATTTTTGTTTTAGAATTATCAGTTTTAATTCTTTCCATTTCCATTTGTGTCGTAACGTAACCCGCAAACGCATACGCTAAAATAGACAGCCAGAGAAATATTTGTAAACGAAGTCCTCACATTTTTTAACTTTCCGTGTCCTGAGCCCATAACCTATAAGATTTCCAAGATGCGGGAAGTTTTCGAATTAACCATAACAAATAATTTAGAAACAAACAAAAACTTAATTTGACAAATTATTAATTTAAAATCTTTATAATTTTTCGCGAGAACGCTGTAGCATCGTACTCTTCGAATGCACGCACTTGATTGTAACATTTTACGCATTTTACTTTCTGTCCTCGGGCTACATCATGCAAAAATGTCAAAAAACAACCTCAAAAAACAGACACGTCACAATATTTTTCATATATCGGGTCGAAAATCTGAGAAAATTTCAGAAAAATCCCCGTTTTCGGCTCTGACACATGAAATTTTTTTTTATCTTACGGATTGGTTACTTTTCGTACTCTCCAATGTTTACAAAATTTTCTCTCTTTGTTGTGAATAAAAGTTTCTCTTTAAAAAGAATCGATCAAAAACGTCTCATTAAACGTCAACATATCTCCAGTCTACACAAAAGAAAAATTGACGTTTAAATTGAAGGAAGTAAAATCCAAATTTTTGTTATAAATATTAAGAATCTAAATGTTTTAAACTTGTATTCTTGGCACACAGTTAATGATTGTCCATTGTATGCTGAAGAACATTATGAAAAAGTGAGATT
The DNA here is from genome assembly GCA_029228625.1 of Pseudolycoriella hygida. NCBI lineage: Eukaryota > Metazoa > Arthropoda > Insecta > Diptera > Sciaridae > Pseudolycoriella > Pseudolycoriella hygida. The sequence continues at coordinate 189,471,726 of CM055403.1, read as the reverse complement.
TCAATTGATGCTTTCAATGTTTGTGTATACATGCTAATGTTTTCGATTCGAAATGTTCGTGATGTTGAAATCGATAAAACAAAAGTTCCTTAATGTTCGCGCAATCTAAATTTCGACTGACTTAGAATTTATTTCTAAAGAAATTTGCGAAAAATGTATCTATTTGTTCTTTCTACAAAATTAGTCTATTTTTTTGTGTCTTTCTTTATTTCATAGTTATTAATATTAAGAATTTACGTTGTTCTAAATAGTTCCAATCGTTAGAATTTTGTTGCACGAATTGAGGTAAAGTCGGTGGAGTACAGTTTGGTTACAGGTGTAACTAAAATCCCAATAAAGTCAAATTATTTACGCAGACAGGTTCTTCTTTCATTCCACATATTGTTGAAATGGGTCTTTTATTGACCAGAATATGCTCAAGTCAGAAATGTTCAAAGTTTGCGTGAATGAGGCAAAGATTCAGGAGTGTTTGATGAGAGTGAAGGTGGCCCAAAAATTCGCCAAAAGTTTTATAATATGATGATGTGGTGAATATACTTGGTATGGTGAATATAATCGCAGTGGCGAATATGAATTGAAAACTTTTGCCGAGTCACTCTGTATGTGAAGTTAGTCAAATGTTTGTAAATTGTTAGCCAAATGTTTTGAAATTGAATTGCGCAAGTATAAAAACTTTTGACGAGTTCCATTCAGGGTTGAGGTTAGCTAAATGTTTGAAAATTACTGTTGCACTTTGTAAAAGAAAACGGTGTTTTGGTTGAAACTTCAATTCCTACAGCAATTTCCAAAGATTTGGCTAACTTCACACCATGAATGGAACTCGCAAAAAGTTCTGAATTCATATTCACCACTAGGAGAATATTTTTACCACAATTCACCGCATCATCATCATCATGCGCTATTAGTCTAACAAACACCTATTAAAAGGTATTGAAAGGTAAAGAGAGGCGCAGTTCGTAAATCCGATTCCAAAATTACTGATCGTTCTAAGTGACGCAATGCTTTCGCTGATAATACGCAAACATTTGTTTGAATAGAATGTTGGCTTGTGTTTAAAGTATTATTCTTCTAAAAAAATTGCAGCACTTTCTTACAACGAAATTACATTGAATTCAAAAACATTCAGTTTTCACGCTGCAAAAATCAAACTTTTCTTTCATTTTGCGAAGATTGTCTTGAGTGCGAAAAGTAAAAGTGATGAAAAATTATTACGCTGGTGGGTCTGGCATTTGTGACGCAATTTTCTCAACTCAAAACGCGAAATAAAAATGAAAGTAAAATCAAAATAAAATATTTTTTACGAGTCCATAACATCTCGACTATTTACTATTCCTGTTATTCACTTTTATGCAGATGTTACCTGTGACCCCTGTTTGCTGTACACGAAAGGTAGATAGAGGTCGTTGTCTTCGGTTTTTCACACTGCAGCTGTCGCTGAATCATTTTATTTCCTTTAGTATTAATATATTTTAACGTAAACATATTATGTTTTCGATATCGATTTAAAAAATTACTACTTAACCGGCACTACAATCATTAAAAGTCATGGGCCTTTTCCAACATCTGCATCCCACCCGGCTCATCCGAAGTCAACGTCTACCAGCTGCTGGTTAACTCATGTAGTTCTTAAGTTCGCGAATGCTGCATGTGGATTTTTTCTCTCCATAAAGCTCACTAAGCCCTTGATTGAATCGTCTGCGTTGTCGTCATCATGCCGTGAAAATTTTTTGGGCATAACGGGCATTTTTCTTGGACAAAAGTTAGGCCTCTAGGTGGGCGGGCATGGAAATTAGGTCCGCTCGCTCATCTCTAATGTAAATGGGCACAAAAATTGAACCCCGTTCAATTTTTATTCGTAAACGGAGATAAGATTTATTTTTAAAGCCAATTCATCCCTGACATCATCGTTCATAGTGCGTTTCCGCCGTTCTTGAAAAGTTCTCCTGGTAGGTAGTCAGCCTGAGCCTTGAAGCTCCTTCAGCTTCTTGCATCGTTTGTATGGCTGCGCGGTCTGTAATGGTAATTCGTTATTTTGATAGCTTCGGTTGAGCGGATAAAAGCTCCGACTCCGAAACTTCTTCTTTCTATTTAGATCAAAAGTTTCTGTCCTTTCCTTTTGTCGCTTTTTGTTTCGGAACAATCTATGAGCGAAATTTCTTTTTGAACGGTAATATGTCTGAGATGCTAGAGTGTATCTACTTACAGTTTTCAGTCACGCTTCGTTTTTGTCCTCTAGAGGTCGTTGGTATTCATCGCCTAACCAGTTATTTCTTATGATGTTTCCCGTTCTCATTCCTGGTGTCTTTGCTCGCCGCTCTCTACATTGTGTTTAATTTGATTCATCATTCATGCTTTGTTGTTCACTGACTAATAATTTGTGTTTTCAAAATGTCCACATATTTGCGTTTAATGCCTTCATTCTACAGTTTCTTAACGTCGCACATTTCGGATGCTGCTTGTCGATTGGTATGATGACCTAACAACCTCTTTCATTAAATAGTAAATCAACACTCGGTCCTCTGCAGCTTCTGATATCCGAAACATTGGAACAATGACGCCGATCTAGAAAATATGGTTTTTGGCTCGCTCCATCCCATACCCATTTCGTTTTGTTCAAAATAAGTATTGCTGACAACCATGTTCCTTGATGCTGTGGAATAAACTACATGAGTACGTTTGTAATTAGAGTTGTCGTAAAGGCGGTATTTACCAATAAGTTCTGGAACGGCGGATCTTGGTATTCAGAGTTCTAAGTTCTTGATGTCATCCATTAAATATCTCCACCAGTTTCTCGTAGAAAAGACTCATTCTCGTTGTCTTTTTCCTGTATGAATGCGTAGACGTTGATAAGAGTAAAGTTGAAAAATTCTTTTCTTCAGAAAGCGCAATCACTCGACAACAGGATCTAGCTCTGAAACCATGAAACATGTTCCGTATTCTCTTGGCCTTTCCTCTTCATCTAGTATCAAATTAACCGCTGTGATGGCATTTTTGTGAGATATCATAGTCTGGCCGAATTAAAAAAAAAATTCCATGTTGCAGGATTCAAATCATACTCATTTTCCGTTGCTTAAATCGTTGTAGTTTATCCACTCCGATCCGAGTCTGTGTTGCCAACCTCCTTCCTTTCCCCTAATTATCTGAAGGCAAGTATGGACGTAGCACTCACAAGCTTAGCTCAAAAGTCCGAAGACAATTGAAGGGTAGGGACGTAAAAAGAACACTTTATAATTTGCAATACAACTTTCGAAAGGTTTTCACAAAGACTGTTTCAAAGATACACAAAAAAATCCACTTTCTTCTTCATTTTTCTTCTTATGAGTAGATCGAAACTTCGTAACGAGATAACATCGAATAAAAGCTTTCTGGAATTCTTCTAAAAAATTGCTTTGTTTTACATTTATATTACTTACCTCTCTAGCTAATATATCTTTTCTTCTTATACAGGTGCAATAAATCAACAAACCATTAAAGGTCGACGTTAAACACCCCGAAAAAATGAACATTATGCAGAAATTACGTGGTCGACCTGGCAGCGGTGAATCTTCAGCTGAATCGTCAACCGGAGATTCAGAATCACCTCACACAAAGTTGGGTCTAATGCACTTAAAGAAACTGTTTAACGAATATTCACATCCCAATGAGCCGTTCAGCGAATCGGAAAGGGATTTCAAATTGTACAATATGTTACCGTTGTTTTGTAAGGTTAGTAAAATAGCGTATGTTCAAAAAGCTACCAAAACGTAGCATTTGCATGCCTTCGGCATAAATTACATCTTTTTTCTGGTACAGCTAAGAGAAAATGTAAAACTACACTTTGATGTTTTCGTTCGTTTCGTGTGGAACCCATATTTTCAATGTAAAAAATCATACAAAAAAATACTCCACACGAAACCCACAAAATACAGGAGAGTGTAGTGGTTTATATTCTCTCAGCTGTAATTTAGGCGTTCGGTATGAAAAATAACGTCATGTCTGTCTTGGTCGGTGGTCTTTAGACATTTTCACTTCGTTCGGGCTATAACACGCAAAAATGCATAAAAACCATCGGTCAAGACAGGCATTGAAATAACTATTTGATTGTTTAAAAATCACAGAATTATATTGCTTCTTCTGTTAAGAAGTATTTTTTATGAACATCTTGCGAAAGTTTGTATTTTCGGCCAGGAAATGAGAGCTGAAAATTAAAAAAATGTAACTCTTGGGGCGAAAATGAACGAATGAAGTCAATATTTACTTTCGCTCCTCATTTTGTTGTTTAGTAATTTGTATATGTGTTTTGAACGACCGATTTTAGACGATTTCGCAAGTTGTAGACCGAGCAAACCAGGCTTGTATGTGAAAATCAGGTGTACTTTCGCACCTTTCGGTTGAATTCCGTAAAGTACCATCAGGCCAAAAATACAATGACCGCAGAGGATAACGTTGCACGAGCATTAAATACTTAAATTTTATTTAATTTATGAATTGTAATTTACTTCTAGTAGGCCGTGAAACGTGGGCCTTCTTCCAAAAACCGCTCTATCTAAGTGATCTGTGGCTGCAGAGTTGATAAACTTTAAATTTTCTTTTCAAGGTATTTGGTACATCCCACGCCACCGACATGAATGAAAAATTTTGGGATATCTTAGCGTTTGCTCAGCAGATATCCAAATTGATGGTTTCCGAAATACGAAGACGGGCTTCTAATCAATCGACAGAGGCAGCTTCAATAGCTATTGTGAAATTTTTGGAAATTGACAACTGCGAAGAGTCCAGCAACGGTTGGATGCTATTGTCCGCATTGAATTTATTAGCCGCTGGAGACGCTTCGATTATACAAGTAATGACAACTGCGTCGGTGCCATCTACTCTAGTCAAATGTTTGTATTTGTTTTTTGATCTCCCCGAAATACCGGAAGCGGAAGCCGACATTAACGATGGCTCAGATTTTACACCGCGCGAAAGACGAATATTATTGCAAAAAATATTCGTTCAAGTGTTGGTTCGATTATGCTCTCATCCATACCCCGCAGAAGAGTTAGCTCGGATGGATGACTTAACGCTACTGTTTTCAGCTATTACATCGCAGTGTCCATCAAACAACGACATTTGGAGAAAATCGGCGGCCGAAGTTCTGACAACATTGTCTCGTCATGGACTTTCTGAACCTGTCGTCAATTACATTCATTCGAAAGGATGCATAGCTCTCTGCATTGACAACATGCAACGTGTACCAAACCTTAGACCATTGGAAATTGTCGAAATGTTCGTTGCCGTATTTTGTTTCCTAAAAGATTCAAGCGAAGTGTCCCAAGTTTTGATGGACGACTTTCGTATCAATCAAGGATATATATTTCTGATCGACTTCCTAATGAAATTGGAGCAAGAACGACTGAGGAATGCCGAATCACAGGCGACTTTACGGAATCTGGTGCTGATGATTGCGTCATTGTGCATGTGCGGTTATGTGGAATTGAGGCCTAGTCAAAATCAAACCAATTCCCTGTTTCAAATGCAAGGATTTCAGATGCCCCAGACATCATCGCGTGGCACATCGGTGAGAAATATTCATGCATTTCAAGTATTGCAAACGGTGTTCCTGAAAACATCATCCACTACATTGTGTTGCACCATTCTCGACGCCATATCAAGCGTGTACCATTCGGACAATGCAAATTATTTTATTCTCGAGACGCAAGGAACACTTAGTCAATTTATTGAAAAAATTCACACAAAGAGTGCTGCCGTGCAGGAGAAATTATTTGAATTGCTGGAGTTCATTGTGTTTCAATTGAATTTTGTACCCTGCAAGGAACTAATTTCTCTCTCCATTCTACTGAAAAGCAACCATTCCATTAGCTGTAGCATTTTATGTATGAAAACATTGCTCAACATTCTTCGACACAACAGCGTCTTTAAAGATGTGTATCGCGAAGTGGGTATTTTAGAAGTGTTTGTTACGTGTCTCAATAAATATTCGGCATTTCTCCAAAGCCATGCGATTGTTGCAAGTGGATCTCATGACTTCGATATAGATAATTTAACGGAAATCGACAACGATCCCAATGAACTGCTTGGGAAGCATGTGATTGAAGCGTTAACACAACTAATTCAACAATCCAATTCCAATTCAAATGTGTTTCGCGAAAGCGGAGGTGCAAAATGTGTCCATGAAATGGTTAAGATTCGACACTGTCGCACCTACGTCTTGTCAATGATTCGGGAGCTGATGTTATCGACTGGTGGTGAAGATGACATGCTGTCCGTATTGAACACAATGCATTCTGCTCCAGCAAATGATGTCGAATTAAAAATACAAATTTTGAAAATGCTTCTTGGATGTCTGCGTGATAGCCATCGAACGCGAACGATTTTTCGAAAGGTTGGAGGATTTGTGTATGTGACTAGTGTTTTCGTTTCGCTGGACGGCAAATTGGGAGACAATAAGCTTGACAAAAACGATTTGCAAAATAGTGAAATTCTTCGATTGCTTCACATTGTTTGTCAGACACTGGCTACGGCGATGCGATTTGAACCAGCTAATGCCAAATTTTTTCAGCAAGAGATTTGTAGCACTTCTCTATGCGACACATTAAGACTGTTGGGCTGCTTCGGATTGACTACTCAGCTAGAAGACATTCAGATTGAGTTAAGTGATTCAGATGAACTGCAACAAAATTACCATAGAATATTTACGGGAAATTTTCTTAAACCGGAATTTAGTGAAGACATTCCAGTTTCGCTGACTTTTATATGTCTGATCTATCGATTTCTGTATGACATTGCATTGGATAACTTTGACAAACCGAATCTGTCCGGCATAATTAATATCACTTCACCGAATCTTTCAACCCAAACGAATGCTAAACGTCAAACCAAATCGGATCCACGAAGTGTAGTCTCTACATTGAACTTAACACAACCGCTACCTGAACCGTTGATAGTTCATCCAGGCATTGTGATTTGTATGTTGCAATTACTACCATCCGTTGAGCACATGGAAGAGCCACAAAAAGCTTTGTCGTTACAAATTTATTTGGCAGAAGTCGTAAAAAGTTTGGTGCGAAGTGAACGAAATCAGCAAATAATGTGTGAAGCTGGTCTCGCTGGTCATTTATTGAATGTCGGGCGAGTAGCACTTAGCGAAGAGAAAAATGCTTTACATGTTGCACTCCAATACATTTTGGAGCGCTTAGCAGCTCAGGCATTGCAACCGACGGAGTTAAGGGAATTTCTACGTCTTTCTTCGCCATTATGTTGTGAAAGTCCAAATTTAATACAACCCTATAAGCCTGGTGGACCGGTTCCATTGACTCGCATCAAAACTCTTGTATCTATGACAACACCACGAGACTTTCGAGCTCATGGATCATGCACGCTACCACCTTTCGTAGAGATGGACATGACTGCCGAAGGATTCGGATGTTTATACCTACCCAGCATTGCACCGCAATCACCAAATTCAGTAAACAATTTGGACAGCGCAGTCATTGGAGGTATTGGTAATCAAGATCGTTTGTTTCCTCCGCAAACTGGTCTCACTTATTCAACATGGTTCTGTGTGGACAAATTTTCGGATCCTCGGACAGATCCACATTGTGTGCGATTGTTAACGATCATTCGAACTGTTAATAATGCGAGGGAGGACAATTTAGTGTGCTTGACAGTTTTACTTTCAGCTAGGGATAAAGCAATCATTGTATCAACACAGGAGACATTGGTACCACATAGTAAGTAGAGACCGCAATTCACAGCTTCCTCTTTTTATCCAAAACGTGAACATTTTAGATGTTGGCGAATGGGAACCTGAGGGAACTGGTGACAGTAGTGCTCGAATATGGTGTCCAGATTTATTACACGAAGGTCAATGGCATCATTTAGCTATCGTCCTAAACAGAGCAGTCCTGAAAAATTCTAGTTTCTCATTGTTTTTGGACGGTCATGTGAGTAAATTAGTACACTCGATAGCAGCAATTTATAATTTTGTTAATTTACAGCATATGCACACGCAAAAACTTCATTACATTTCACAAAATCCAGGTGCTGGGTCCACAAGTTTATCGGTTGCAAGTTCCGTTTACAGTTTTATTGGAACGCCACCAGCCTGGAGACGATATTCTCGTTTATGTTGGAAACAAGGCGTCTGTCATCTAATCGAAGATATTATAAGTCCGCAAATGGTGTCAACAATTTTCGCTTTGGGTCCGCACTATATGGGATCGTTACAAGCTCCACAATTTGGCAAACAATCCGAACCGGTAACTCCATTGGTGTCGGAAGAAAGAGTTGTTTTTGGACTGAATGCAAAAGCAATGTCTCAATTGACTTTAGCTAAAATTAGAAAAGTTTATAGCAAAGCGGACAACAAATCCATCGCCAAACAATTAGGAATGAGTTCTCATGAGAATGCAACTCCGATCAGGTTTTATTGTGTTGGTACAAAAATTATCGCGCTTTCAATGTGAGATTTTTCAGAATTCTACACAATTCTGCCGGACATTTGGCAGGACCTTCAAGAACTTTGGGTGGTGTTGTGGTAGGATATTTAGGAGTTCGAGTGTTCAGTCCTCATCCTGTATCGACTATGATGGATACAGTAGGCGGATGCAATGTTCTGTTAGGAATAATTGCAATGGCACAAGATGTCGAAAGTTTATACGCAGGTAAAATTGATCATTTTTAAAAAAATTCTCTTCTGTCCCGTACGATGTACAAAGGTCCTATACGTTTAATACAAAAAATTGTATTGTAACATGAGGTAGGTCGAGGCAAGGGATACATTTATTATCGTCCTAAGATGACGAATTAGTCTGGCCGGTCGTCGGTCCGGTTCCACATTATTTTCTAAATGGTTCAACCGATCAACCTAATCTTTTTTCTCCCTGAAAGGTTCAAAGATGAGCAAAGTTGGTCAAGTATTTCCGGAGATATGGTCGAAGAAATTAGACATTACTGACAATACGAACGAAAATGAATCGAAAGTCGAATTAAAAATGAAAATAAATAAAGATAACAAACAGAAGCTTTTGTGAACAATAAGCGTCTCTTTGCGACTATTTTAATAGGTTGCAAAGGAAACAATGAATTGTCAAGTTCGTGTACATAATACACTGTAGCCCTTTTGGCTCAGAAACTTTCAAAAATCATATCTCGTAAAATAGACAAAACGTTGCAGAATTATGTTGTTCAATATTCATTGCAAGATATTGTGCGCAATTTCATAATTCAAAATAGCGGCTACCTAAACCGGAAGTGGGCCCTAACTCTAGTATACGAGCATTACAGAGTCATATTTTTCCGACATTTGTGACGCATTTTTTAATCGAATGAGAAAATACTTCAAAAGAATTTTTTATGTTCCGAAGCTTTAAGCGCCACCCTGATTGAAATCAGTTGTTTTGGAAGAAGGGACAAGGTCTTGCGATAAATTTCTTTTAAAAAGTGTTTTTGTTGTGACATCAGCAGTTTTGGAAGTAGACACGATATTTGGCGCCGTGGCACCTCGGGCAAAGAAACTTTTTTGGCACCAGTCTGCCCAGCTTGAAATGCAGATATCTGTTGCAATTTTACTTCATGAAAATGTTCTACGCGATGATGAAATAAGAAGCTCATGCAGTAGACTAGTCCTTTGTCTGGGCAGAGGCCTCTTTTAACCAGCAAACCCTTTAAGGCAATATGTCGTTCGAGCCTTTTTGCGACATCTATTCTCATGCGTATGGGGCCCTTGCATACGTTTTTTCTTTCTTCATTGCTATTCTAGTTCTGACGATTGGCAAAGGCTTTAAATTTTTACCTAGTCAGCCAAAGTGTGTGTGCACTTATACAATTTTAAAAGACTCGTTGTATTTACCGTTGTAGAAAGAGAACCAATTTTTTATGTCTGAGCACCACATTTCTTCTTTTACAGGCGTTAAGGCACTTACTTGCGTTGTACGAAGTAATCGCGCTGCTCAAAGTGAAATGAATAGGAAACGAAGCTATCAGACTTTAGCCATGTTTTTCAAAAAGAAACGGAATTTACTAAACTCTCATATTTTGCACCTAACATTCAGCTTAGTCGGAACGGTTAACAGCGGTCAGGAGTCATCTGCAATCCCAAATGTTACAGCATTCCAGGTAGATGCTAGAAAAAGTTTTTACGTCCGTTTTCTGTGCATCATCCGATTTTGAGAATACCTCTATTCTTTGAATCTTTCATTTGTTTTTTCATAGGACATGCTGTGTGACTTGGAAATTTGGCATGGTGCACCTAACGGACTGCTTCGATCGCTTCTGGAACATTTGTTAGAATTGGCTTCTGAATCCAGTGAAAAGCGTTCCAACATTCGTATTATGAGAGAACTTCAACTGGTTGCAAAGTTTTTACATTTAATTACCGAAATATATGATCCAGGTACCAGGGAAATTCTCTTTTCTTTGCTGACAATTTTATTGGGTGGTCAGCCACGACATAGTGATTTGTTATTGTTCGGTCAATTCATAGTGGCAAAAATGCCTCAGTCACTGACGGATAATGAAAAAGGCATCACTTGGACGAATGTTTCATACAATCCAGCTGATGATTTAAAAGACGATCAACAGCAACATCAACGTAATACGTTAGTGCGAAGAATTTTACTGCGAAATCGGTGTTTGACTTTGCTTCATGGTCTCCTTTTTACGAATCGCAACACAGTCAACAACATCATTTGCGATGACATCTCACGTATACTTGGATTGGATTGGGTGCTCCTATTCATGCAACCTCAAGTACATTCTACAACTGTAATCCTCGGACTTCGGATTTTAGTCGTTCTTTGTGCTAGTGAAACATTAATCAGCCGGTTCAGGGATGGCAGTCAAAATGGAGGCTATCTTCGTTACACGGAATATATTTCACAGAATAACAATTTAGTACTCGGGCAACCACAATTAGGCGCAGCTCCAGCAAATGCAGCTGCATCGGTCGTTCAAGTTCAACCAGGTGTGCAATTACCGGCTCAGATGGCCAGCGAAGTTCATACTGCCGTCTTACACATACCAGGATTTCAGTACTTAGAATGGCTTCTTCCGTATCACTTGGATACTCCAGAAATTTACTTTTTGTTGACTGCATTGATAATGGGACAACCAGTGAAATTGCTGGGAACTGACCATACGAAACTCGATTTGGATCGAGTATGGGCATTTTTATGGGGAGCTCCAGTTGCTCACACACCTGTCGGATCAGTTGCACCGAAGGTTAACTTATGTTCAGAGGCGGTTTGTGTTCTTTTAGCCATGGTGCGAACACTAGTGCACACTGAAGATATGTTTGACTGGATGGCTAGCCATCCGATTACAATTGTGCAAACGCTGTTCTCACTGTATCATAATCTTCCTGATTTCATGTCGGTTATAATGTCAGCTGAAGTCATCAATGCATTAGCTGCTGTTCTTTTTCCGATTGTAAACAAAGACGAACTAGAATCGGAGCCGAATAGTGGCGGATCTACACCAGAAGACAATTCTAATAGCGGGATTATTGTTACAAAACCTGTGACACAATTAACCGACAATTCGGTCAGAAAATTTATAATTGACTTCTTACGAGTCGTTGTCGTAGACTCGTTAAGTTTATCACTTACGGGAAAATCGGCGCCAGTTATTGATTTGGTGTTAGATTCGTCACCGGAAAACAGTGAAATATCGAAACAAATCACTTTCCAAACGGAAATAATCTCGGCTCTCATGGATCATTTGTTAGCGGCTGATGTCTTAGTTGGAGAGCAGGCAGCATTACCCATCGTACCATTGCTACAAAGCCACGTGCAAAATATTTCGCCTAATGTATTTTATTTGACGGCACGTGTGGTTGATAAGATGTGGCAGGGCTGTTTGAGTAAAGACCCGCATGAAGTTTTTGATTTCATTATCAAACTTATAGGACAAGCAAAACGACGATCGTCATCTTTATCTCTGGAACAATTGCATCATTCGCTAAATAGAATAATTTTGTATTTGCTTTCTCGACCCACCGAATCAGTAGCAGAACAAATGGCTGTCCTAGAAGCACTGCACAAGTTAACCACAAATCGGTTGTTGATTTTTGGAGCTGGAAATCATGAACTCGATTTCATAGGTTGCTTGACCTATTGTTTACTACAATTAACAGCCGACCTTAAAATAGCATTGGACGTGAATACTACGAATCGTAACACGACGTGGCACGTAAATCCTACTAGTGAAGAAATTGAAACGAGAGACGATTTCTTGAATCAGCACCAGGGCAGGAATTTGATTGTTGGCGCTGCTTATCGTGTTTGGGAGGAGTTGTATGTATGTAAGAAGCCGGCGATTGAAGAAGTCTTCAAAGTCACGCTGACTACACCAGCTGCTAATGCTAAGGCGCCAAGTTTGACTACAACACGTGAACAGGTAATCGATTTGGCCACAAAGCTTTGGTGCAATTACGTTGAGTTGGAACGAAAATCCAGCTATCGCGTACCATGGGAGCTGCAAAATCAAATTCAATCGAAAATTCAAAAAGTTACTGGTGGATTGACACGGCTAGCTAGTCGAACCAAAGTGAAGAAGGATGAGTTTGTTAAGACTAAATCTCAAGTGGCCAAGCGAAAAGCTTTGCAATGGACTTGTATGAACGTTGGATTAATAAAAGACTTGTGGGACATGAAGTGCATTCAACACATTCAAATGACCCAGCACACACATCGATACGTTTGTCAAGATTGGCTGCAATCAGAAAGAGAATTGATAAGAGAAAGAGGCCTTTGGGGACCCGTTAAGGTAAGATAACTGAAACTTTATTAATTTCAATTTCTCAAAAAACACGTGCTTTTTAAATTAAATTTCGAATATCTTTGTCCAATTTTATTCAACGAGTAGGGAATATATTTGAAATTAAAATAACATTACAATTTAGATCATTACAATGGAAATGTGACGCAAGCCATTGTCCGTTCTTCCAAAACTACTAATATCAATTGGGGTGACGCTTAAAGCTGCGAAACACAAAAAAAGTTACTATGCCACACTCATGTGTAACAAAAAAATGCGTTACAAATTCCTTGGTCCCCTCTGAACTCTAGAAGTGACTAAGTCCCTTAAAATCCTGAAACAATTATTCTCTAAAATTTTGTTCTCTACAACTTTGCTTTTGGAAGCAAGTTTTTAACTAACTTTAAAAGTTCCTAACGGAAATACGCAATGGACAGTTTTCCGATTGGTATACTATGGCAAGGTCCACCGCGAATATAAATAAACGTGATTTGAGCTGCACAATCTCTAGAAGGTCGCTAGTTGAGACACAGTGCAATAGAGACGATAGTGCCGATCCTTCTGGTAGCCCATTGTTTAGCACCCGTTGGCGGTCACCCCAATACGCTACACATCCAACCGAACAATTTGCCCATTGTCACCAAACCTCTATTTCGAAGTAACTGACTAACTAACGTAAGGTATTTCATTTGAATCCAAAAAAACTACGGCTTAGTGGGATGCGATGTAAGTGGAAAAAGTAAAAAAAAATTTGAACCGCTATCGCGCGCCAATAATTCAATTCACACATGTATTCAATAAAGTGTTAGAATCGAAAATCTAAAAGGAAGGAAGGCAGTCTTATCTGAAGTTGAAATCAGTCAAACAAAATTTTCATATTTTTTGACCAATAATGGCATTCATTCTGATGAAAAAACTTAAATCATGTTTAGAACAACACCTTGGATAAATGGTTGTTGGATTCCACGGAAGGGCCACATCGCATGAGAAAGAAAACAATGAAGAATGACCAATTCTACCTCCAATATCCGTATAGACCAGAACTAGAGTTGGCAGACAATCGCCAATTAAAATACAAAGTTGCGACGAGTTTCGATAGTAAACTTTATTTCACTTATTGTCAATTACCACCGCGAGTTTTATGTGAACCAGATTTAGTATTGGAGACCAGTAAATCAACGGAAAATGGGGATGCCATCTCACCAGTTCAAACACCAACCGAACATCCACCAACAATATCAAGGTAATATCACTCATTGATAAATATAATAAACAAACAGTCATTAATCAATCAACAAATTTAGAGCACAAAGTGAACCAGGTGAAGAAATGGATGAGGAAGAAGATGAAGTTTCATTAGTGTCAGATAACCAAACGTTAATTCGAATGCTAGAAGAGCATGAAAAAATTTCGCACATGTTCCGATGCGCACGTATACAAGGTCTTGACACTACTGAAGGTCTACTACTCTTCGGAAAGGAGTACTGCTACGTTGTGGATGGTTTTACTTTAGTAAAAAATCGTGAGATCCGAGACATTGATTCTCTACCAGTAGGAACATACGATCCGATTGTACCAAACCCAGGCAGTCCAAGACGTTCTATTACAATGCGCCAGTGTTCGAAATTTTCCTACGAAGACATACGAGAAGTTCACAAACGACGATATTTACTGCAACCGATTGCTTTGGAAGTATTTTCGGGTGATGGACGGAATTATTTGTTGAGTTTTCCACGCAAAGTGCGTAACAAAGTATATCAAAGATTCATGGCTACGGCTACTGCAATTGCAGACAGTGCTCAGCAAAGCGTCGCTGGCCAGAAGCGTGGTGCATCTGTTGAACAAACATCTGGAATATTTAGCAGCTTAATTGGAGAAACGTCAGTTACACAGCGCTGGGTTGTAAGTTTGAAAGTTGTCAATTTCATAGATGGCTTTTATTATGATTAAGTTTGATTTCAGCGTGGAGAGATCTCAAATTTTCAGTATCTTATGCATTTGAATACACTGGCAGGACGATCGTATAATGATCTGATGCAATATCCAGTTTTTCCATGGATATTAGCTGACTATGATTCCGAAGAACTAGATCTAACGAATCCGAAAACTTTCCGAGATTTCGCAAAGCCCATGGGAGCACAGAGCGCAGATCGATTGGAACAATTTCAAAAACGCTACAAGGTGACTTGAAACATTCGTTAATTAATAACTACAAAAGCCAAAAATTTGCCTGTGTGTCACTTTGTCAGTCACAAAATTCTCAATATATTTCATATTTATATTTTAGATGTGGTACATTACGTACAAAGTTTGAACGATTCATAGCACACACGTTTTTCAATTTTTCTTCTCACTTCCAAGTTGTCCCTTTCAACATTTAGTGCTCCAATGTGTTATAATCAACTAAACAACAAATTTGAATGAATTCGTTTCTACGGGGCCGTTCATAAAGTTTGTCATGCAAAAATCGACGTTTTTTTGTCACACTTGTAACACTCGGGATCGAGCCCCCAGTGATTTGTTACGTAACAAGAAAAAATATTTTAAAATAGCGGAATACCATAAAAATTCGACAAAAACGTCAAATTTTCTAATTTATGAGAATCGTGAGTCACCATGGGGGTGGTGTCACTCCATCCAAGTTCGAAACGCATCACATCCATTCTTTATATTTACACATTTTTGAACATAAAAAACGTAAACAACACGGAATACAATTGTACCGAATTAATTAGGCGGGACGAGTCAAAACATACGCTTTATTTATTTTAAATTGTACCAATAACTCGCATCACATCGGGCGTGCTTCGTCTCTTTTAGCCATTAAAAAGGAGGCTGCATAGTGTCACAACTTTGAGTATATCATTGTGACGATAATGCATTCAATACACTGCAAGGAATACGGATACAATGTGAATTGAAAACTTGGCAATAAAGTCAAGTTGGATTGAGCTACGATTGCATTCTTATCCGCCTGACGAAGCAAACAGCTACACTCGAGCGATGAAGGTTGGGCGCCCAATGGTCCAGCCGTTTTCGAGTATTTGTAAGAATTACAGAATATACTTCCTTTGTACATATTTAGACGTTAGAGTTATTAAAAAACGATGAAGAAAAATGTAAATTTCAGTAAAACGTTTTCAAAAATTTTCCGTGATGTAACACGGGTCCAGACTCCCCTCCCCCTCTCACTATCTGTCACGCTAGGCCCGAAGGGCCCCTAAAATACTTTCGAATTTTATTTCTTCTTCATCTACATCAAACTTTACAGACTCTTATGCACTTTTGGGTTTAAGGTACTTTAGCCACAAATCTTCGATCTAGTGACCGAGAATGCTTATACCCGCGTATTCAACTAGTGACAAACTTACTACATACATTATTACATATTAAATTGCAGGAATGGGACGATCCTCATGGCGAAACACCCCCATACCACTACGGAACACATTACAGTTCGGCAATGATTGTTTGCTCGTATCTGGTGCGACTAGAGCCTTTCACTCAACATTTTCTTCGACTACAGGGTGGCCACTTCGACTTAGCTGATCGAATGTTTCACAGCATTAAAGAAGCATGGATGTCAGCATCAAAACTTAACATGGCTGATGTGAAAGAACTCATCCCGGAATTCTTTTACCTACCTGAGTTTTTGGCGAATTCAAATAATTTTGACTTGGGTGAGTGTTTTACATTTCCTCACAAAAAATTAATTTACTGAACTAAATTATAGGATCCAAGCAAAATGGTGAATGTCTCGGCCATTGCATCCTACCACCATGGTCTAAACAAGATACCCGAGAATTTATTAGAGTGCATCGTCAAGCACTTGAATGTGATTACGTAAGCCAACATTTACACCAATGGATTGATTTGATATTTGGTTACAAACAACTTGGATCAGCTGCAGTGGATGCAGTTAACGTTTTTCATCATTTGTTTTACGAAGGAAATGTTGACATCTATAACATCGATGATCCACTGAAGAAAAATGCGACCATTGGCTTTATTAACAATTTCGGACAGATTCCCAAACAGTTGTTTAAGAAGCCTCATCCTTGCAAAAAAATGCAGTCAAATCGTAATACAATAACTGATTCTGGACCACTAATTACTACAGGGAATGTAACACAAGTTGATAAGCTGTTCTTTCATAATTTGGACAACTTAAAACCGAGCCAGCAACCAATTAAAGGTACGCTTTCGAATATCTAGAGTTGACAATTTGAATGACAAACTCTTTTTTTTGTAGAGCTGAAGGGACCCGTTGGACAGATTATTCATCCTGACAAAACCGTTTTGGCAGTTGAACAAAATAAGGTCTGGCGTCATTTATACTTCTCAAAATCATATACTAAAAAATTTTGTAGGTAATGATGGCACCATCATTCACGCGTTACATTGCCTGGGGATTCGCTGATCATTCTCTTAGAATTGGCATGTACGACTCGGATCGAGCTTTATTCGTATGTGAAGCTGCTGCTCAGAATTCTGGTGAAATTTTAGCTTGTGCTTGTCCGAATGCCCGAACAATTGTTACGGCAGGAACCAGTTCGGTCGTAACGATATGGGAATTCGATTCGCGAAGGAAAACACTTTATGTTAAGCATTCACTTCATGGACATACCGACGCTGTTACATGTTTGGCAGCCAGTCCCGCGTACAATGTTATTGTGTCGGGTTCAAAAGATGGTACGGCTATCGTATGGGACATGTCTAGGTTTATTTTCGTCCGACAATTACGGGACCATGTCGGACTCGTTGCATCTGTTAGCATAAATGATTTAACTGGAGATATTGCAACGTCAAGGTGAATATTTATTTTTTTTTTACGAAAGCAGGTCTCGGCCTATTGCTAAATTTATTTTTTGTGTAAAATGGCGAAATTAATGCTACTGTGAAGCCCATGAACTTGGAATCATGGACTCCAAACGTATATAGATCCCGCACAGTGGTCCATATGTGAAAATTAACGGAATGCGAAACTGTTCGAAAAACAATAAAATATATAGGAGTCTCTTTAATTTTGTAGACTCCTGTTCGCTTTCGGAAAAGAATACATAGGAAAATCAACATTTTTGTGAAAATAAGTGGAGTCTCTGATTTTGTTGAGTCAATCTGTAAGTATTTAATAACGTTTTTACCACTGATGTGAGTAAACGAGACACATTTATGACATTTTAGCCAAAGTAAAGAATTAAAAATTTACGCATCACGTTGTTACGCACATGTAGCAAAAGTTTGCGATAAATGTCAAGTGTATAGAATGGTGCTCATACGTTTGGAGTCCGTCCACTTTTCAAGGGCTGGCTCTCTTATGGGCTAACACTTAGCAGTAAATTTTTTTTTTCTTTTACGTAGTTCAACTTGGCTTCATGTGTGGTCACCAAACGGGGATCCATTGGCCATTGTCAATACAAGTGTTGGCAGCGCTGATCGAATGCAACAAATCTTATGTGTTGCATTTTCATCAACCAGAGAATGGGATCAGCAAAATGTAATAATCACTGGATCGACAGATGGAGTCGTTCGAATGTGGTCATTGGAAATGGTCCAGGTGCCTATTATGGACGAAGTCACCGAAGAAAAATCAATCTGCAACAAACCAGATGTGGTGGAAAAATCAACGAAAAAAGTTGATTTAATGAAACAGATGAGCATATCGACAAGTGACGGCAATGAATTGCAAAAGTCGGGGTCTGAGAGCAGTATATCTGAAGCTTGTGATAGTGTGAAAGAAACGTCTAAGCGTTTCGAAAGTGAACGCGATGATTGTAGCGATAAAGAAGAGACTGTTGATCAGAAAATCTCAAAAACAAATGAATTGGATGTACCAAATTGTGCTATGAGCAAACGGGGTAGTTTGACTAGTGCCATGTCGTTACATGAATTAAAGCATGAGCCATCTGTTGATAAGGAGAAAATAACTCGATGCTCCACCCACAATGAAGTTAATGAAAATTGTCCGAATTGTAAAAGTGATGTGGATACTCGAGCTACGTGTGCTGATAATGAGGAAACAGTCAAAGGTCGTGGAATTCGTCCAAGTAAATCCGATACAAGTTTGACTGATTCGTTTGTTATTGTTGATAACGAGTACAGCAAGAAAAAGAATCAGAACTTGTTACGAGACGGTAAGTGACTCTCAGTTTAAGACATTTTACCATGTTTTTTAAACCTTATTAAAACAAGAACTATGACCCTTAGCTTCCTTTATCAAACTAATACGTCGCGACGTATTTCATATTTGACAGTTTTATTTCACTTCGAAAGTTTTTGACCGATTTTCCCCAAATTCAATTCTCGACAACCTTTCAGGGAAACAATAGTTCTTTACTGTCTTACTGAGAAATTTGTTGTTGAGACGTGTAGGAATTTTAATTTCGTGCCGAAGGCGGAAAATTTTGGTAGGTAATCGCATTTCAGACAAATTTGGGGTCGAGCCTGTCATTAGTGACCTAAGTGTGGTCAAAAGTGAAGCTTCAGGTCGGCCTTAGCTCAAGTCTTAGTCTCAAGATCAACAGTAGACAAAAACATGTTTTGACTTAGATTTTTTCTGAAAACATTTTTTGGAAAATTAAGAGTTAACGCAATATTTATTTAGATACGCTCGTATCTTTTTCCAATATTTATTCTGTTTGCTACATCAATTCTGATGCGTACGTGTCCCTTGCATATGTTTGTTTATTCTTGCACATGCGACTTTCGAATCATACTTGTTTCACTGCATTTCAACGAATTTTTACGCGTCCGTCATTTTGTACCTATCTTATAATTACATCGTTAAAACAAATATTGCTATGCAGGAAATAGTTATAGCGATATTGATTAATTGAATAATTGGATAAAGTGGTTTTTCATTTTTTAGTATTTATTTATTTTTTATAGCGATTCCCATTCCGATCCTTAGTGATGAAACAACGTATTGAAAATGGAAAGGTAATCCATCGGCTTATTTCATTGTAGGCTTTAAATGGCAACGACAATTAGTTTTTCGTTCAAAGTTAACGATGCATACTGCATACGATCGTAAAGATAACACTGAACCGGCTTCAATAACTGCTCTAGCTGTTTCGAAAGATCATAAAACATTGTATGTGGGTGATGCTAGAGGAAGAGTATTCTCATGGAGCGTTACTGAGCAACCTGGTCGAGGTATGGCCGATCATTGGTTAAAAGATGAAGGTGCCGATCAGTGTGTAGGATGCCACGTGAAGTAAGTAGTAAATTTTGATTAATTTTTTTCTGTACCAAGTCCATTTTAATTTTAATTTTTTTTTTAATTTTAGATTTACGTTGTACGAAAGGAAACATCATTGTAGAAATTGCGGTCAAGTGTTTTGTAATAAATGCTCGAGATTCGAATCAGAAATTTCGAGACTTCGAATTTTGAAACCAGTTCGTGTATGTCAATCATGCTTTGCAACACTTCGTCATCATTCATCGGGAGATTAGTGAGTTGTTGTAATAGGCGAGCCTGATAGTTAATTTTTATAAAAGTCAGTGTAGAAAAATGTAAAGTATAATTCTTTCGATGCCTTCAAGTAATAGACGAGGCTTTCGCATCCGACTACTGTTAGAAATCTTGCAGGTAAATAATCCAATTTTTTATTTGTTTTTCTAATTGATTAACCAATAGTTTTTCAAAGCATTTTGGAAAAAAATGTCCTTAAACAGAAAGAAATTTTTTTATACTTTAACGCTAAAACAACAACCGGAAAAATAATACTAAAGTGACACTCATTCTTTCAGTATTTTTTTATCAAAGCGAATTATTAGAAACTATCGTAAATTTACTGATTTTTTCAGTTTTGATATCAAAGTACAAACAATTTTGTTATACACGTCAAAATAAATAGAAACATTTTAAATCTGCGCAGGCATTTGCTAATAAAAATTTACGACCGAACTGAGTCTCCAATCGAGTCTAGTGTCATAAATCAGAATGTTTAGAGGTAGCAGTAAAAAAATGTATCGTTTTCATTGTTTGTGAGTTGATAAAATTGTCTGAAAAACGACAAAAATGTTTCAAATAGTTGTTAAGCGAATATTCAAATCTCTTTCCAAAATATTCGATAGTAGCGGTTAATATGGGATTTTTTAGATTAATCAGGTTGGGCCCGGCCATTTCTGGTCCATGAAACACAGATCTGATGGACGTTTGTTTCGTCACCGGTTCATGATGTGAATATCGAAAACCTCCCAGTCTCTAGTGGGAAGCCTCAGTAAGGAAAACTTTGGTCATTCGGATATTACGTGAACGCTCGTCTCCTCTACGAGACCACAAGCGCAGTAAGGATCGTTCGAGAGTCCCACCCACCACCTACCTGATACGACACCTGTCCATGTTTAGCAATTCTCTAGTACACTTTCCATTGGACACCGGGAAGAAACGTTCCTCAATATTTAGTGAAGTTCGACCGCAACCAACTGTTCTCATAGCTTCTACGCATGCTGAATGTGGAATGGGTATAAAAGGTTCTTGCTTGGTGTTGCTGAGCCTTTCTTTGCTAGAGTGTCCGAAAACCCAGACTATCGTTACCTAATTTCTCAGTCCCGTTCGGTTCAAGGTTTTCTTCAGCTCTTTCACTAGTTTGGATGTTGCAACAGGCGACATGAGCGCCTTAATCATTTCCTAACTGTCTGAATATTTTGTGATATTTTCTCCACATGCCTCTGCTTGGATTGTCTCTAGCACTCCCATGAGGGCCGCGAATGTCTCAGCCTGGAAGAGATTTAGCGAACATTTCTAGGAACCGTCTCTCCGCCGACGGTTCCACAGAGAATACTCCGGCTCCCGTGCCTTCTGAAGTTTTGCAGCCATCAATGAGGTCAACCTGTTGGGTACGACCGCTTCCAACCGTCTTTGGCTCCGTTTTCATTCGGTCCCTAGGCATCGCAAAGACTTTATTAGTAATAGCCTTTCTGATTTTCTCGTGGCCCGAAATATGTGATAATGAATGAACTTGCTATGCTTGTGAATCAAACCCACGGTATAATTGATAATTGTATGCTACGTATATGCTATGTATATGTTGAGAAAGTTTTGAGACTAAGTATAAATGCACGTCATTTGAAAACGAACAATTGATTTGAAAAATCTTTTTTGCGGTACTTTATTCTATTTATAAACTGTCGAAAACAAGTAAAATTATACTTAATTTTAATTTTTGTTGAGGCAGCATACCTGCAAATCAAACTGTTTTAAAGTCGTTCAAAATTCCGCTACTTCTACACTCTAGTGCATTGGTTCACAATTGTGAGTTTATTTTTGCGGTCGAATGAACGCCTGAATTTAGTCTCAAGATTTTTGAATTTTGTAAATAGATGCTAAAAAAGCACAATTCTTGTCTAACTTATCACATTTGGCCGATTTTTTTATTTTTTCTTTCTTAACTTTCTTTAATTTTTCCTTTTCAACTTTCCGGTGGAGATAGACGACATATCGTGTGACTGAATTTGGCCACACCGTCAGTATTCCACATTATAAAAAATAAATGAATGTAAAAAAATTGAGACCAAATATTTAGAAGCTTGTATTATCTGTCTGTCTTTATCTATCTGTATGTTTGTATGTACCAGTATCATCTTTATTTATTGTATTTATTTATTTATTAATTATACAATTTGAAAAACATTTTCGAAAAAAAGGATTACCACCGTGCTGAGCACTTTTAAGGCTAATCCCTAAACAATAGATCTGTTAGTACAAGTGCAGATATTAAGTGGAAGAATGTGTAAACAATAGATATAACTTTCACCAATGACATAGACTGGGTCTACGTAACCATTAGCTGAAGCAAATATGAAAATACGTAATTTGTGGGCATACATTGCACGCTACACATAATTCACGCTGTTTTGTTGTGCTGAATACGTAATCCACATATAATTTAAGTAGTCCAAATAGGTGGATGCCACTGAGGGGCTGTTCATAAATAACTTTTCGAACTTTCTGTTTGCAGCCTTTATTGATCAAAATTATTCTGATCAAAGCGAGATTTTTTTAATAAAACTAATATTTTTTAATGAGCGCCGATTAACGCCGCCAAATTAATTTTTTAAATGGACTGACGCAGCCACCACGCCGAAAGAAAAGCTTCAGCTTATTTCAGCCGCCCTCGATTCTTCAAGAAATTTTTTGGCCGCCCGCCGCAGAGAAACATTGACCGGCGCATACCTCTAGGTGGAATGTGACGCTAAAGTACCTAGCCGGTGTGGATTGACCACTAATAATTAAACATAAATATTGTCATCATCATGTCAATATTATCATCGTCAAACTTTACAGACCGTTTATACCTTTCGGTGTGAGATTACGATATTACACTTCCTTTAAATCCAAGGGTTTTTGGGTGGTCCTGAAATGACTGTCGTTCTTCTTTTGATGATGACAAACGATACAGTCTAGTAAGGTTGATTTTTTGATTATTAATATATTGTGATGTTAGTGCAGTCAGCGTTTTAATTTTGCGTGTTTGCTTTGTTCGAAATTTGCGACGCCGTCAAATTTTTTTCTTCTTGTTAGACCCCATCGCTATTCGTCCAATTTCGCTGAACGTCCTGCGCCCTTTCGATGGGCGTTATTTATGAGCATTTCGCATTTCATTTTTGCTTCAATTTATGTTAACTTTTGTCAAAGACTACCACTCTATACTTAATATATCATTGTCTGTCTCACGATGGTTGAAACGCAAGAAATAAAGACTACACATTTCACTTAACTAGAACACTGTTTTTTCTATTAAATAAATTAAATTAATTTAAAATTGAGACCGAGTTTGTATCATCTTACCGTGTTACCAGAAGACACTGTGCCGTTGAGATACAACCACAAACAAGAAAACAACATAATATTTGTTTTCTCTTTTCTACTCGTCTCATGATTGAATAGCTTTCGATTTCAGTTTTAGTTAATTTTCAATAATATGAGAGGCTACGCGGCAATAAAAGTCCTACATAAAGTTATAAAGACGATAAGCTTTAAAAAATCCAGTCATACTCGTCATACTTTAATTTACATCCCCGTGTACATTTATAGAATTTTTTTATTAAAAAATGTTTCTTTTTTAATTGTTCCAAAAGTGGAAAGTGGGTAAATTAAATACATATTCCACGAAAACTTTGTTCCCGCGCTCCAAACGCTCAGTTGTTACTAAATTCATCGCAAAGGTTGATCCTTTAAATAGAGGTTAGTTACTCTTCATGACCACCATTTTGTAACTACTGATAATTTCATGCGAGGTAACAAGTCAGTGGAATTGCTAATTGTTATTAAAGATCAAAAGTTTTATATTTATTGTTTTTATTTACATTATTATTATTATTGTTATTTGTTATTTATGTTACTTATCTTATTTTTTCTTTCAAAATCTTGAAAATTCTTTCTGCAAAAAGCACACTTATTGTAATTATTTCGTAAGTTCTGGAAATTTGTTTGCTTGAGTACGAAATATTTAGTTATGTGACCTGAGTTAGGATCAATGGTACTGTGTGATATTGCACCTAGCTACACCTAACCCTTGTCAACCTAACCCTACTTAACCGAACCTAACCTAATCCAAGTCAACCCAACTCAGCTCAACCCAGCCCAACTCAGCTCAACCCAGCCCAACTCAGCTCAACCCAACCCAACCCAACTAAACTCAAATCAACCCAACACTAACTCAACTCAACCTAACCGAACTCAACTTAACCCAAGTCAACCTTCCAATTTGACCACACCTAATTCAATCTTGGGTTGTGCTATCGTAATTCACGTCCGATGAACGAATTTCGTTTGTTGTTAACATGTATACACGTTTAATAGGCGAAAAAAACATTTTGCGATGTCTTCGCTATCGTTTTGATTATCGTACCAAATTTAGTTTCGCGCATTGTAAGGTAGTCGTGTTAATTCATTATTTTCAAAATGATTTCATTACAAAAATTCGTTCATTGGCCTTCTTCTAATTCAATGTTCGTGAAGGAGCTTAAGAGTACATTACAAAAATATGAACAGTCAAATTTGCGATGTTGTGGTAAAACAGAATCCTGTGTAAATAAGTGATGTCACACACTAAATCCGGACGATTTCAATACTTTTGCTCGAAATTAGCTGAAATTTTAAACTTTTGAAGTCTGATATGTTACTATTAAGTGCTGTAAATACGAACATATAAGACTTTTTACTCGCTGAAATTTTGCGATGAAGTGGAAAAAAATTCTGCACAAATTTTGGTATAATTCACTGAAGTGAAATTTAGTTAATACAAAATCAGTCAAAATACGCATATTTATCGTTCGTTCTGTATCTGATGGATAGAATTACTGTTTTTCTATTACATATGGAATTTTACCGCTCTTTAAATTCGTACCAACCATTCAAGATATTCAGGAACACTCATTAAGACAAAGAACTGTTATTTTTGATCGATGACACGAATGTAAATGAAGGGTTAATTATAGAATAATCAAGGTTCATGCAATCATATTAGTACTAAATCGTGAGTGGGATCAACATTTAACCTTCTGGACCAGTGGCTGGAAATGGTTTCAATATTTGTTTTTTCCAAATTCAAAGAGTGGTTTTATTCGGTAGAACAGAATTGTACGAAAGAGGATCTCCCCCATATTTCTAGTTGACAATTCCAGTAAAAATAACTGGGAAAACATTCGAATTCTTGAAGATTTGGAAGCGCAATGTCCAACTGGTTAAAGTTGTTAGACACTCTGAGTCGTAGTGGAACTTATCGCTCAGCAATAATATCGAGAAATACGTTTATAAACTTTTAATGTTTTCCTATAACAGAGACAACTTACTACATTTACACAAAGTTACTCTTCGTCTGTCTAACACTGCAGCTAAAAAAACACTTAGGTGGAACAGTTGATTGTGATAGTTAATTAGAAATTCTACATAACGAGTTGAACATACTGGATCCTTCAGAATTTCATCGAAAGGAATTCTATCGCAAGATTCTTTTCTAAAAAAAACATCGCAAATTTGACAGTTCACATTTTTGGGACGCGCTCTTAATATCTCGTATTCAGAAATTTACTTGTAAATTCATTTCTACTACTTTAGGCGTTGAAAACGAACCGATTAACACAAATCTCTGACTAAAGATCTCATTATATTTGACGTTTTTTCACCGCTCTCACGTCTAATATTATCCGAAGATTTTGTTTAAGGCAAACGAGATAAATTGATAATGGATCGTAGCGTTAAATATCGTAATTAAAGTAATATAACATTAAAAATTTAAAGAAATAAACAAAACACATGAACTAGATAATCCCAACTAGAATTGTAAAATTATATAAAGTAATTTGAATAGTGATAATGGGGGTATCCTTCAATCACCTCAGTTAACATTTTCAAAACATTTCTAATGCACACATATATTCGTAAATAATCGTTTTGCAGTTGTTATTATTTGTAGGCCTAAAACCCATCTCACAACAGATTACACCGATTTTTGAATAGTTCACAATACATTGACCGCAATACAAATAGAAATCTTATTCTTCTACGTAAGTTTTCATCATCGCGAGCACCTGTACAGAAGAACAACGTTCTTATTTGTATTGCGGTCAATGTAACTATTTTGCCTTTCGTAAAAATAACGTGAAATTGATACCCCAGGAATCTTCAATAATGACTTGGAAAAAAATGGATTTATATAAAAACCAAAATTAATTAAATAGAGAAAAAAATTATTACTTGTAGATTAGTTGAAGATAATAATGTAATGCAAAATCAGTATTTATATGAAGAAAATAAAATTGAAATGGAAATTAAATTAAGGCAATGACAACAAAATGTAGACAAATAATTTAAATGGGAAAATATGCTAATAATTAAGAAATAAAAAAATATATACATGAATGACTAATTTTCTTATTTACACTGCGCCAGCCGGCAATTACAAACAATATGCTGCGCGGACCCGTACGATTTCCTATAATGCCTAAGTCCGTCGCATGGGATGAAGATGAATGTAATGAACTTTTGCTAAATTCGATAGCGTAGTGGTTAACACGTCTGCTTGCTACTACTGCTTGCTACTGCCAGTGCGTTGGTTCGAAACTCAACCACAGACGGATTTGTACCGATTGTTAGATTTGTAAACAAAACAAAACTGATTGAATCGTTCAAGTCGAGTGAAGTTGAGTGTAGTCGTAGTGCCATCGTACGGCTTACCGGAAAAGGCATTGTTGGCAGAACCGGTATTCTACTCCTACTAGTTTCGCTCCTAGTTACATCTTATAGATGGCACTGGGTTTGTCGCACAGCTTACCACTGGCACAGTAAAACTTTCCGGTAATGAAAGGATCTCAAAAAGTAGAACCACAAACAGCGAAACTAGTAAACAATGATCCAGCCTCTAACCCTTCATGGGTTGTAAGGTAGATTATTATATTATTATTGCATTGGCAATATGGAAAAACCCGTCCGAAACAGCAGTGTAAAAGACCAACCCCCACTAGTGGCTTCGGATAGGCTTTGGCCTATACTTCCATGGACAAAAATGTTCGTCTCGAGTTTCTATAGGTGGAAATTTTTTTTTTGGAAAATAGGTAAGTTTATAAGAATTTTTGTTTTACCGAGTCAATATAAAAATAGTATCGCTCGCTACGGTCTCGTTTTTATATCATTTACATAATTATACCGTTAATTCATTCTTTTTAGAATTTCGGAAACGGTTTCCAGGATTTTGATGTAATTTTAAGTGTACTACCGTGACACTTTCTTTAGGTAACTAGTCGACATACGCAAAGACCAACAATTCAAAAGTAACCCACGAAACTCACCAAAACAAGAGAAAACTTATGGATTTATCAAATGTATCATCCGAACACATATGTTTTAAGATTTAATGGACCTGATCAAATAGATAATAATAGAATAGATCAAAGGTCCTATAAGTTTACTTCAAACATTTTTATTGTTACAAGAAGTGTCCAAAAACATGGATTTTCGATGGTTGGTGAAACTTTTTCGCAAATATCTCAGTAAGTATAGTCTATGCACTGCGACCAATGGAATGGACGAAATTGAGTTTCTCAGCCATATACGAAAGCAGGTGGTTTTTCGTCTATATTCGCAATATGAAGATTTACTGTCAAAGGCAAAGTTGTAGAAAATTAAATTTTAGAGAAGAAGTGTTTCAGGGTTTCAGGGAAAAATGGGCCAATCTTGTGATATGACCCCTTCTAGAGTCCTAGTATTACCTCTAGAACTATAAAAGTTGTAAAATTAATTCCAAAGGCAGGTTTTTTGTAAAAAAAATGACCAAATCCCGCCGTGTCTGTTATAAGGATTTCGGACTTGGGGGATTTTCAGTGTGTGGCCCCAATTTCTATGAAGAAGCTCAGTTTTTCATGCTTTTTTCTAAAACAAGCAACGTATTGGTCTCACAATAAGGCCCATTTCTAAAGTATATGCTTTAGCGCCGCAGACGAAAATTTTTTGAATTCTGGAGGTTTCGGTTATCAGGGTCCTTAGGAACATAGCGGAAGTTTATATGAAAAAGTATGACATGAAAAATTTTGAGTTGAAATATCCTTTCGAAATTTCTAGAAGGACCCGACACATTCAGGTGGGGCCGGGCACCCATATCTTACGTAGCTGCATTGATGGATATGAAAATAGTTTGAGGCGATCCTTTGAAACTTTGAACCGATGAAACTTGGGGTCATAGGGCCCTAACGTCGGACTCAATGTTTTTTGAAATGCCGCAGTAATGACACAATTTTTGAAGTCATGGAATTTCACTGCAGTGCACTTATAAAAAATGGGATGCACTGACATGGGTTTGAGGCGCAATTTTCCTCCGAGCATATATGTTATGAAAAGCCCTGAAATCACGGTGTAGAGCCACTTCTCGAATTTGGAGGGATGCAGCGGCACCGAATTCAAAGGGGCGAAGGTGGCGATCACCCCCGTTAGCTCAGTCTAGATTGGACGACACCCGCTTAGATTTCGAGTCATGTTTGTACTTTGGAAACCAAATATGTAACTATAACCACACATATATTAAATGAAATTATTAAATGAATTCCCCAAATCACTTTATTGCTTTCGGATTTTCACCCTTTTAACGAGAAACTGTCTTAGTTCAACTGTGGAATGATTCATATAATGTCACAATGTTCTAACACATTCAAATCAATTATA
Organism: Pseudolycoriella hygida; assembly: GCA_029228625.1. Lineage (NCBI taxonomy): Eukaryota > Metazoa > Arthropoda > Insecta > Diptera > Sciaridae > Pseudolycoriella > Pseudolycoriella hygida. The sequence goes on along the minus strand of CM055403.1, from coordinate 189,442,826 downwards.
ACATGATTGCACCTAACAGGCCAAACAAGGGTTCTGAATGTCAACTCACTATTTCGGTTATGTAATTATTGTGAGTTGTGAAAACGATTAACACGATAACGAGATTTTTCTTTCAGAAGTCTTTGAGATTTCTCGCCCCCGTTAGCCAAATCCAAGTTGGTGCCTCTGGTGGGATGACTCATATCTCTGTAATGTCAGTTAGAAAGTTGCTTCCAAAGGCAAAGTTGGTGAGAATTACATTTTAGGGAAAGTAGTTTCAGGATTTTTTAGAGGAACTACATTGGTTCTGTTTGTCATATGGTCCAAAGGAGAACATTTCGGCCAACGAAGTCAATGGTGTCAGATGTCATAAGACGTACACGTACATCGATCGGTACGGCATTTGACATTACCTTGAATATTTTAAAATGAAGATGATTGATTGGAGATTGCTTAACGTTCTCTTTATGTAGCATCCCTTAGTATTTCAAAAATGTTTCTACCATGGGACTCCAATCCACAAAGTTTAAAACGTAATCGAAAACGCATTGCCTCTAGGGTAAATGCACCAGTTATCGGCCATGTAGTAGTCTCCAGCCAAACCATAGCTTCACATTTCGCATTGAATGGCCGATAACTGCTGCATTTACCCTACGTTGTTCGCAGTGGCCTCGAATATTTTACTAAAACAATAAACTTTAATGACAAAATAATCATTTCTTGTTAAAACCAATGCTTTATTTATTGTCACTTGTAACAGATACAGAAAATCTCACATATAATTTAAACAAAAAAAAGCAATAATGTTTGTAGGTCTGCGTCGATTAATTATTACGAAAATGTGCACATTCGTCAACCATTTGCGATATGATGCCGAGAAGGGAACTTTTAAGTTTTTTTGGAATTTGTTTAGACCTAGCTTTGTTCAAGGCATTATCTTTTTGTTGGAAAGTAATTTAAATAAATTAATTAGAATTTATGAGAAAACTTATTCTTACGTAATTTATATATAATATAAATTATTTGAATCGAAACCAGAAATTCACAAAAATGTTATCGAGGTTATAGACGAATACCTGGATTACGAGAACGTACAAAATTAAGCAATTCATCTGAATCTTCACAAACAAATGGTTTCAAATGATGGCATGCTACATCGTGCCATTTCAAGCCGTCATTATAGAAATTATTCAAAATAGACAAACAAGACTCATCATTCCCTTGGGCAGCTTCTCGATTATCTGGCTGGGGTTGGCCATATCCTCCAGTGTGCGACCAATCTCCGGTATTACGTTGGCTTGTCGGCCCAATTTTCGAACCCGATCCAGACCAAAACCAACCGTTTTCATTGGGTGGTTGCAGGTCTTATAGGAATAAGCATTTTTAGCATTTCAATTCTTGTTCGTGATTATAAACCCGATTACCTGGACGGTCACAACCAGCAAAGTTACATTTGCGACCAGATGTCCATATGAAGCGAATGTTTCCACCTCGAGCTATTCTTTGTTTGATAAACTCGTTTTCCTTTATTAAACAAAAAATGTTGAAAAACATCTCGAAATTTTCATTTCAATTACCTGTGGAGTTTCAAGGGAAACAGCGTCCATACAATGTCTACGACAAATATTACGAGCATCCAACCAATCAACTTCTAAATTACGCGTAGGTGCGTGTTCCCAACTAAAAAAGTACGAATGTGCAACTCCCCTTGCATCTTTGTATGATGAATGACGAACACCTGAAACAAAATATATAAAATTGCTTTTCTTACTAGTCTTACTTATTATTATCCATTTGATAGAAATTGAAGTTCCCCGAGACATTTTCGATACCTCTTGGTATGGGAAGTACGTAGACAAGTGGGAGTGGGGAGAGTGGTCCCAATCTTCTTGTCATAGAGATGCTGTTTATTTCCATTTTCCTAAAACCCATTTTTCCTATCCTCTAACACGCAACTACTTGAACGCCATATGCTTCGAATTTAAAATGAATTTCTCAAAACTGATATAGCAGTGTTTTCTTTTTTTAGGGAAAATATGAATTGTCTTGTGTTACATACATTTTGATTTATAAATAAATTTTGAAGTTATTTCTGCATTGAGTTAGCGAAAACATTATTATTTGTTCACCGCAGTGCTTCCCTAGGGAGTTAAATTATACATTAATTGTCGGTGTCAATCTTTTTTTCGTTGATTTGTTGCTTTGATCCAAATTGACTTAAAATAATGAAACATGATTTATAAATTTTTTTTTGCAACGCACAATCGATTTTCGACTGTTTTCGATGTTGTTCACGATGCGGTAACGCGATCAAAATCGAAACAGTTTCCAATTTTTTTAAGAGTGTGAGGGGAAGTGAAACAAATTTACACCTTGTAACGATATGACTTTTGAAATTTGATACATGTGCTGAAATGTACCCCTCCGTTGCTATGATACGACGTTACAATGTCGTATGTGTGAATTGCAATCTGATAAAAAATTGTTTGTACACTGTAAAATATAATGGTTTCTGTGGAGAGTGAATTTTTTAAGTTTGTTCGATTTGTTTGTTGCAAAAAGCAGTGTGTCCACCTCGTTGCGATACTTGATTTTTTCAGCATACGTCCTAAATATTGTCCAACTCGCCTTTGGCTCGTATGGACAATATTAGGACTGATGCTGAAAAAATCAACGTATCGCAACATGGTCGACAAACTACTATTGTAACATTATGCATTCGCTCTAAAGTTCGTAAAGTTCGACCGTAATATAATTGCGCCGTTAGGAAACACATGGCGCAATTATATTACAGCCCAACTTTAGAGCAAATGAACCAATATTACGTAAAGAAATATAAGGTTCATTCCACGTCAAAATCTACCGTTGTACCTAAATAATGTAAATGCTATAGAAACTGAGTGCACATAAATGTATCTATTTTAATTCATTTTATTGAAAAAGATACCAGTATGTATGGAAAACAATGGTTAACGCAACCAAATTCACAAAGTATGCAAAGTACACTCACGGAAAAGTGAAAACTGACACATTTTTGCTTTTGTGTTTTACTTGAATTTCTGAATTTTGGCATGTATTTTTATATGGAGAAATCAATAAAGTCAGTAAGCCACAAAACACAAAAATGTGTCGGTTTTCACATTTCCGTGAGTGTAGATATCTTGTCGCCTGGGGAGCGAATGTGTTTTGTCTCATGTCAATATAATTCATATTGAAAGAGTGAAAGAGATGAAATTCGTTATCCAGGTTACGATACTGATGGATTTAGCCATAAGCAATCTTTGAATTATCTATATTACAGAGGTTAGGGTAATATTACGTAATTTCATGTAATAGCACCGGGTAATATTACCGTCCCATTTCTGGTTGCAATACCCAATATCTTACTTCTTAAGGGTTTTGGACTTTACTTTAGTTTTGGTCGTTCAGATAAAAAATATTTGAAACTATGACAACACCATTGGTGTATAAGATACAATTTCTTACGAGATTACGTACACGTTCCACCAAAACATATTACACGTTATCACACTTTTAGAGGTGAGCGGGTCGGCCTTTTTTTGTTGTTCGACCCGACCCGAGCCTGACCAAAAATTTCAACCCGATACCCAACCCGACCCATCTTGTTGGTAGCTCAATCCGAACCCGACTCGAAATTCAAACCCGAAACCCGACCGACCGAAACAATTTCGGGCCGAGTTCATTACCCGAAAAAAATTCGGGTCGAGTTCTGTTACCCGAAAAAATTTCGGATCGAGTTCTATTACCCGAAAGAATTTCGGGTTGAATTGTTTTAATAAAAATAGTTATTTAGCTATTTCAATTTTACTAGCGCCGCTAGTGCTACCCCTACCACTAGCTTATAGCGCTAGTCTAATAATTACTTTAGAAGGAATTCAAGCAAAAGTAGATAGAAGAGTAAAAAATAGAAAAATACTGATCACAAATACAATAGAATGTATGCAGTGTGGTCTCGGCGGCAGCGCAACCTTCCCGGCTGGCGGCGGCGTTTTTTTTTCAAAAAATTAAATTTTTGACTGTTTTAATTTAATTTTTTGTAAAAATATTGGCATTAATCTTCCAACTTCCATAATTTCTTTATTGTTGAACTTTTCGGTTTGGATATGGTGCATCATTTTTAGATTTTTTTACAAATCGGTTTTGGTTTTTTTATGTACCCGAATCTTCGACCCGATAAAAAGTACGGCCGAGACCCGCTCGCCCGGGATTTTCAAGACCCGAAAGCCCGAACCCGAAACCAGTTCTTTCCATACATTTTCCAAATTTGTGTAAAAGTGATGAAAAAAAAAATTTTGCGTACAGGCGTTTTTATAATTTTGATCGATAAACAACATAATTGTAAACAAAAAATTGTTCTATGGTCTATCTCTAAATCTTTTAGTTTTTTTTATAGAGCTCCACCTGCCTCCGATTTTGACCAAATTCAGTATATCAACGTAGCTCTATGAATGGAAAAAACAAAGTTTTTATCAATTTTCTTTAAAATTTACCAGAAAATTTATTTCAATAAAAGTAGTTTCGAACTCGTAGGGGACCCGTCTTTCACAATCAGCAATAAAATCTGATGGGCAGTGGCTTTTCAGTATAACTTCGATCAAGCTCACCGTGTCACAGCTTTGACGACTCTCTCTACGCTTTGCGTATTGTTGGGAAGAAGGAAGTGAGGACAATTCTACAAGTAAGATGCAGGACCATCTTGAACGAGTTCATGGAGCTGTGAGGCTGTGAAGGTTAGTTAGGTGGCTCGGAATTTGAGGTTTTCCGCCAATCAATCATATTGGCTCGACTCATATGGTCAAAGTTAGTGGCCGTTTTTTTTTGTAATGAATGCCTTTTTGAGATCCCTATTCCTTCCCTGAAGAGAGTATTATCATTTTTCAGAATTTGTGTGACTGCAACTCATGATGGCATGGCATGAAAGTCGAAAAAAAAGATCAAATTTATCACTTTTCAAACTTCTCGCTAACAAAAAAATTTTTTTTCAGCCTCCCTGAACTGAAAATCGATTGAAATATCTTCTCTCAACCTTAAAGAGTGGATTCCAACCATAATCTCAAATATTGACAATAATTTTTCGACAAATAATGTTCTGAAAAAGAAGAATGTTAGGAAAATCGGCCTTTCTTCAAGTATGCAAGCTGGAAATCGAATTTAAAAATAAACCAAAGGCACCAAAATTTTTTTTCGACTCCTGGAATCGTATCCAGGATGTCCTCTTCGCAATAAAAAAAAGTGTAACATCAGCCAACCCTAATATTCAGCTATATAAATATCAATATGCGTACTGGGCTACGAACAGAGAATGTTCAAAAATTATCTTCAAAAATTTCGCAACTTTTGAAATGCATTCGTGTACCAACTATTTCTTATAAAATGAATTTTAATTTTGCAACCATACTTGATCGAATGCACATAATTTTATATTTAAAAGTAAACATTACTTCATTTCATAAATTAACTTAAAGTGTTGTGAAGCAGTCATCTGCGTTTTTCACTTGGTATGCTTTTTAATGTCGAAGAATGGCAATTACCGAGGCAATTACCATTTTTATTATCTTGAATAAATGCAATGTACATCTTTTTGGTATTGTTAAAGTGCGTTAAAAAAATTATAAGAAAAAAAGTAAGCTGGTGTTGTGTAAAAGAAAATGAATGATACAACAATAGAATACGGTAAAATTAATAAGTTTGAGCAAATTTTTAACAATTGACTGTACATTTTAATAATTTTTTAGCTATTTTTCAATGTGAACTTTACATTGTTTTTTCGTTTATTTTATTTAAAAGCTGAATATTGTTTATAAAAGGAAAGATTGCAACACTTGCAATGTAAAAAAGTTATTTGGATGACAAGAGGTAACATTTTTTCCCATCTCCCCAGCCAAAGCCTCCTGCAAAATTTCAGAAAAAGATCTCGATCTGTTTTCGAGAAAATTCTAAAAAAGTCGTTTCCCATACAAATGGCTCTGGAAGTAACTAACTGTTAACTTTGGCTTCTGTGAAGGAGCATTGTACTGAAAATGACCATTTTCTAAAAGTCATATCTCCGGATCCACTGGTTTTAATGAGTGAATACAACGTTTTGAAACCATTGCGCTACGGGAAGTATACTCGACCGCGATTTCTACAACGGATTAAAGGCCGCTACCTTACATCAATCGTTTAAGGAAAGACAAACCGACGAAACAAAACTAAAGGTTGGATATGCCAAGTTAGATTTTGATCTATCTGGCATAAATTGGTTGAATGAACCCGAAAATCTCGATGTGGACGGTGCTGTGAATCGATTTTATGACATTCTGAACCCGTTTATAGAATCGATTCCAAAATTATACCTGATTGAGATTATCCTGTATATTACTCTTTTCAACTTATCTGCCTTATCGAACGAAAGGACAAAGCTAGTATGAAATTGAGAAGTGTGAAATCTTTGAATGCTAGAAAGGAATGGGACATTAAATTCTCTGAGCTTCGTAAAAAAGTTGAAGACCATATTTGAGATGCACGAGACCCGAATTTTGATTTCCGAAATACTAACATTTGTTTAATGGTTCACTGCTCGTTAACCGTATGTATCTAATGCTCTTTTTAACAATATAAATAATTTGTTTATTTGAGCGAATTATAAGAACCGTACGCGAAGGATAAATAATTATGACTGAACTGGCTAAGATAAACTAAACTGAATGCAAGAAAAAAACTAACAATATCAGATTGGCCATCAACACCACGGGTGTTTATGAGTTGCGAAAAATTCAACCTAAGCGTGTCTTGCAAGATATCCAATGTCTTGTGATATATCGCCGATCGACGATCTCACATGTTTCGTGTAGACAAGTATTTTCAATGCATTTCACAATATATATATGGGCAATTCCACGAACATCATCGTTCCCACTCACAAAATTCTCAGTAGTTACAAAATAATATTAATAGGAAATTAACTAACCTCAAGTTGAAGGATCAATCTTTATGATACACGCTTTTACATAAATATCATTTTGTAATAACTGAGTGAGCATTTCGAGCGTTGGGACGAAGTTTTCGTGGAATGGCCCCTATAATATAATTGGAATAAACATACGCTGCAACTGCATTCCTTTTTATGGGTATTTGATGTCAGGTGGAGCGTCATTGTACTGTGAAGTTCACCAGTACTGACGAATAGCCCGTACATCGATATTCGTCGTCTTATCGTCACACGAGGATATCCTGGAGCCGACGACGGGACGGGATATGACATGACATTGTTTTGATAATTACGCGAATGATTGTGAGGGAAAATTTAAGACCAACACTAAATTCTTCTTCGCTTTGACAAAATCTCTCAGGAAAACGAATGCTCTACCAAGCAGTATGAAGTTCGAAAATGTTGCCACTAATGATAGACAATCAATTTGTAATTGATTCGCGAAGTTCTTCGATTCAGTTTACAACCCTAGCATAGAAATTTCGATTGAAGTAAGCTATGATCCTTTTTCACTTTCGTCTAACGTGTCTGAAATGGAGTTCAGTACGGATCAAGTTAGAGACTCAATCAAAACATTTAACGTAAATAAAGTCGCAAGTTCAGACCTTATTCCAACAATGTTTTTCATGAAGTTAGCCGGAACACTTAGTATTCCTTTAACTGTATGCTTTTTCAATAAATCTATAAAGGAAAGAAGAAAGTATCCCTGCAGATGGAAAATCAGTATGTTATGCCAATCTTTAAAGATAACGTTTCTAACTATTCAAGCATGTGCTCGGTATCAAAAATTTTTGAACCCCTTGTTTTCAATATGCCATTTGATCTGATCAAATTAAAACAGCAACTCATCACTCGCAGCATGGTTTCGTTGCTAAAAGATCAACTCAACCAAATTTATTGAAATACGTATCTACTGTTACTTAATCCATATTTAACGGAGGTGAGGTGGACACCATCAAACTTTTCAAAAGCTTTCGATAAAGGATTCAGTGAAAACCTTTTACATTGGTTTACGTCATATTTAAAAGAACACAATCTGTAGTCATTGGTGGTTTTAAGTTCAATCGTATTGTTGCGTCATCCGGGGTGCCTCAAGGATCTATTTTAGGCTTTCTCTTGTTTATACTCTTCATTAACGACCTTTTGTCGTCTCTTTCGTCTAGTTTAGGGTTTACGACTGCAGACTTTTACAACAAGATTTGAGGAAAATTATAGACTGGTGCGAAACAAATCGGACGATTATCAATATCGATAAGTGAGCGGTAGTGTCAACAACCTACAGCCGAAACAAACTTGCTTTTTCCTACAACATAGACCAATGAGATTCAAAGAATTTCTACAAAAAAGGATTTGGGAGTTATTATGGACGACAAATTATCATTCAATCCACACATCGAAGGTATTACCAGAAAATCATATAAAATGCTGGGATTAATTTTTCGGTGTGGCAAATATTTCAACTCAAATAGGAGTAGCTGTTGTTCAATGCACTAGTTAGAAATCGACTAGAGTATTGTTCATCCGTGTGGAATCCATTCTATACATTAAAGCGATTAACCAAGTTGAACGTGTTCAAAGAAAGTTTACTCCGGTGATTAAATTGGAGAATACTAGGCCGACCTAGTTTAAAACGGATGAAGATGCACTCTTTGGAATCACGTAGACTTATAATTCACCACCATGTTGAATGTTCACACTGTATTTCAGTCTGAATTTTCATCAGCCTCAGAGAACGTCCCGACAAGTTTCCACTTTTTTCGAATGCAACGCAATCATGACTATTATGTTAAGCAGTCGTTATATTGAATGTGCGATACGATTTTTTTCGTTTGCAGAATTACATGTCCTACACTCACTACGGCAATCCATAATAAATTATTTATTTGAATGATTTTTATAAAATTGAACGGCTTTTCAACCCATTTTGAGGAAACAACTCAAAAAAGTTTTTTCATGCTTCATATGCGGTGCGAAAGTAAAAAAAAAAATTCATCCCATGAAGCATGAAATAGTAATTGTGTGTCTGTTTTTGACGACTGATTTTAGGCAATTTCGCGTGTTATAGACCGAGCAGAGCATGAAAAATATAATACACCACTCGGAGATACTTTCGTACCTCTCCCTTCTAATGTAAATAAATATTGATGAAAATCGGTTGAGAAGTTCGACCCTTATTCACGTTAGGCGTCCCTTAATGATAAGGTTTCTTGTGCAGAGTTGTAGAGAAAATTGGAAGATCCTTGGGACTCTACACTGACCAAAATTTAAATAGGATCTTTATAAACTTTGTACTCCGCAGAATTATAAAGTTAATAAAGTTCTTATTTCAATATTGGTCAGTTTTACACAATTTGTTTTAATTTTTTTGGAAATTTTTTATTGAAAGTTTTTATTTTAATTGGTTAGTGCCATCAATTAACTTCATTGTTAGATGTGGTTCAACAAGTAACTGATTCCATCGTCTATAAATAAATTCCTGACAAAAAAATGAAGTTGTATGTATGTATATGCATGGTATGCATATCGATGTTTTATATCATTTTGGAAAAGGAAAATAAGAAATGATCATCATCATCATCATCATCATCACACTTTATAGACCGTTTGTACCTTTCGGTGTGAGGTCTTTACTACTGATCATGGACCACCCTCCTCCATACTCCCCTATCCTGTGCCAAGGAGATGGTTTGTTCGCCTAGAGAAAGTCCCCTAACTTCTAAATCGGATTTAATTGAGTCTATAAACCTTCTCCTTGGCCTACCCCTGGGACGCACACCCGGGACTTGAGCATCCAATATCCTCTTTGGTAGCCTGCTATTACCCATCCTCTGAACGTGCCCGTACCACCGCAGACGACTAATCCTTGCCGCCTCTTCCACTGATGTAACCCCTAAGTTTTCCCTGATGTCGTCGTTCCTAATATGATTGTCCCACTGTTCCCTCCGATTTACTTTTGCTATGCTCCTAAGAACCCTCATATCAGAAACCTCCAGGTCATGCACAAGGTATCCGCAGTCCACCCAACTTTCACTACCGTATAAAATCGTTGGTCTGAAGATTGACCTGTGAATAGCTAGCTTTGTGCCACTACTTAACTCCTTTTTGTTGAACACATACGACCTCAACTGACTGGCCACTGCATTTCCCATTCTTCTCCTTTCTTCAAATTCCCTAACTAACTTGCCATTCTCCGAAAAAATGGCTCCTAAATATTTAAACTCAGAGACCTGTTCCAACTGCTCCCCATTTAAACTGCAAACTACATCCTTCCGGGATTTGCCAATATGCATAACTTTAGTTTTACTGACACTTATTTTCATGCCGTATTCCTCACATGCAGCATTCAGGCAGTCTAAATTCTCCTGCAAATCCTTGGCATTATCTGCTAATAGAGTTAAGTCATCCGCATAGGCCAGGATTTTCATGATTACTTCCCCCACCTTCACATTCCCTTGCAAATTCGCTTGCCTGATAATCTTGTCCATACAAATTATGAACAGAAGAGGGGAGAGACAACAACCCTGACGAACTCCCTCATTAACTTCGAAAGCCTCACTAATTTCACCATCTATCCTTACCGCAGCCTTGCTCCCTGAGTAGATGCTTTTGATCGCGCCCAATAAACTTCCATTAACCCCGTATTCGCCAAGTACCTCGAACAGCTTTTGCCTCGGTACCCGATCGAATGCCTTTACTAGGTCGATGATGCACAAGTATAAATCAATATTTCTCTCAGAGAGCTTTTCTATAGCCTGCCTGAGACAAAAGATCTGCTCCTGACAACCTCTCAGAGGTCTGAAACCACTCTGAACCTCGTCAAGAACATCTTCCACTATAACCCTAACCCTGTCTACTAGCACACTTGTATAAACCTTTCCGACCACGCTCAAGAGTGAAATCCCCCTGTAGTTGGTAAGGACTTTGCGGTTACCCTTCTTGAAGATCGGAGCAATAACACCGAAGCTCCAGTCAGCGGGTACTACTGAGGACTTCAATGCTAACTTGAAAATCCTACAAAGCCATTGAACCCCACCCGGCCCGCTATTCTTAATAAATTCTGTCCTAATTTCGTCTATACCTGCGGATTTTCCTGCCTTCAGCCTGCTGACCTTCCGTGACACTTCCTCTAATGTAATTCCCTCCTCACCCTCCAAGCTACGGCCCTCTTCCCTGTCAAGGCTTGTTACGGGATTGACAGAGGCGAATAGATCCTGAAAGTAATCCTGCCAGGTTTTCAGGACCTCACCCTTACCTGTAACTAATTCGCCATCTTTACCCAAAATGCTACCGCAGCCCTCCTTTTCACCACCACGCCTCATATCCTTGATTGCCGACCAAAATTTTTTACCCCTTCCTTGACCAGCCTCTTCCCATTCCTCCCCAAACTTTTTCCACGCCCG
>CM055403.1:189417667-189430956 GCA_029228625.1 Pseudolycoriella hygida | reverse complement strand
CCGAATTTGCCCACTACCCTTTCATAGCCGCCACTGGTCTTACTGTTTCCTATTCGCGCGTTGAAATCCCCCAACAGAATCACACACTCACTACCTTTTTTGCTGACAACATCCCCTAACTGCTCGTAAAAGGTGTCAAGATCGCCAGCACTGCTACCCTCGCACGGGCTATACACACTAACCAGCCGATAAATACCTCCTGTCAGCTTAATGGAGACCCACATGATCCTTTCACTTACATACCGCACGTTCAAAACAAACTTTTCTAATTCCCTTTTGATAGCCATTCCAACTCCCCCGTTCGCCCTACCAGACTGAACACCAGACGAAAACACTTTATAACCGCCCACCAGTTCTTCGCGCTGCCCTTTCGTCCTAATGTCGCTCAACGCTAATATATCTACACCATAATCCATTGCCAAGTCCACCACCTCACCCTTGCGACCCCTAAAACCCCCATTAACGTTTAGACTTCCAATAAACAAACCATCAACCTTTTTACATTGCCTGATCGCCAACGATGGGGTACCGTTCGAGTCCCGCATTGGTCGTACCCCGTGACCAACACTCGTCCGAGGCTGCCTCTGACCGTTTTTACCAATAATGAATACAGTGGGACGGCCTGGTAAGCCGAACCGCACTGGAAGTTCAAGCCTCAATGGGGACATCACACACGTGCCTGAGATGCTAAGCGCAAGCTCATTTATTTTTGCCAAAAAAGAATTGCTATATGAATAGCGAAGAAGTTAACCGTAACCGTAGACAAACACCTACTTGAAATTCTATACCAAAATCACAAACACAAAACGCCGATTGTTTTGCATGAAGAAAACAAAACAAACACCCGAAAAACGCTGTAACTTTGAGGTTATGTGAGCACTACGTTGCTTGAAAAGAAAATGCAGATTTTAATTGATATCTAAAAAATTTACAAAAACACACACTAATTTAACTTAACTTATTTACGAGAAACTGTGATTTAAGATAAGAAAGATAAGATAAGATAAGAAATGATCGCCAAAAATAAAGAAATGATTGCTATCTACGATTTCTTATTTTACAGTGATGAATTCTTTACTCTTTACGATCAACTCTTCGTTTTAATTATTGAATCACATTGTACTTCACGCTATGAAAAGCCAAGTAAGAAATATTTTAAAAATAATACATTACGATTAAATATTTTGACAATATTAACTTACGATTTGCACAACTTCTTGGATCTGGAAGGGCTAATCTTCTTTGGGCTAATGCAGCTGATACACCGATTGTCAAAAGTACCAATGTACGAAGCATTGACATTCTGCAAATAAAAAAAAACTGTCTACAGTTAACATACTACTTAACGATTTGTAGTTTCATAATAAAAGTCAAGCCACAATGACTTTTCATTAACTTTTGATAGTTTTTATGAGTTTAAAAATAAAAATTTAAAAAAAAATTTAAATCGGGGCGCACCCACATCCGGAAAAATCACATGCTAAAATGAGAATTGAGTTATAACGTATATTATTGTTTATTCGTCATATTGACATGTTGTGATTTAGGTCTGTTTATTATTACGAACACTTTCAATGCAGAAATTGACATGGGAATTGATTTCGACGGTATACTTAAAACATGCTCCGTATTATCGACGAATTTTTGCAATGTATGTAGACCATGTAGACCGAGAGAAGTTTACAATAACTTAATGACAAGTTCAAGATTAGGTCAGACACTCAGACATTCCAAGGGCCTGCCACTTGAAGTAAATGTTCAAATTCCCTTTAAAGTATTTTCTTCAAATATTTATTTGATATCGGATTTACGCTTATTTCATCTATCTGTATCTGTATGTATATTCGAATACTAATGTTTTCGTTGATAGTGGTTAAAGTTTGCAAAAATTCGTGAAAGCGCCTGAAGTTATAGAAAATTTTCAAATTTTTATCATGAATGTAAGTAAAACAAAAGTTCTCATGCCAGTTCATTGGAAAATGTCTAATAAAATCCTGGTAAATACAACAACAATCCGAATACAGTCAAGTTACTGTCTTGAGCATAAACATACATGTCATGCTCGATTTCCGGACGCTCCTAGCAACAGGTACCCTATAAATATTGCGCTACGGGGCACCATCAGCGTTGATAGAGGCGTTAGATACGAAGAGGAACCAGACGAGGTTGAATAAAGCCAAAAAGAGTAGCAAGCGTATACCAAAAGATTTCTGTAGAATCGGTTTGTGTTATAGCTGGAACGATGCCCATATGCTAACGTTGATGGAAGACAGCGAATGTCACAGCGAGAGTGGGACTACACGGACAAAGTAAGGTGGACCCATAGACTCTTTTCGAACGATGCGATATAGATGCAGAGGAAGCACGGTGAGGTTAACTTTCGGCTGACACAGTTTCGGTCGTGCAATGGATGCTTCTGAAAATACCTGCACAGAGTCATCTTTCTGCACGACATGCGATAAAAAGAAGAAACTACGGAGCACGTAATATTTGCCTGCCCCCGTTTCAAACAGGAGTGATGTGAGCTAACGGCTGTTAGTAGGCTGGACGTAAATGCTGACAACATAATAACTTAATTTCGGAGATTTGTCGCTTTAAGGAGGAGTGGAAAGTGGCGGATAATGTAATTGGAAAGACAATGGGGCTTGCACAGTGCATGGAGAAATGAGCGGCGAAGTTGGCCGGAGAATAAAAGCGTAGGTTCGAAAGCGCAGCCCCTGAACGAAGTAACGCTGTGAGGCGGTTTCAGGGAGACGAGAGTATGGTGATCAAAGGAGGTTTTAGTTGTTAGGTCATCGAAAGATGGAATCATACCCTACATAGGTCCTGGAGGACCGGCTGCCTGTGAAGGTTCCCTCATTCCTCACCTTTACAAAAAACCTTGGTGCATCTCACTTAACCTTGGTGCACCTCACTTCCCCTTGGTGCATATTGGTGAACTTCACTGCATGTTGGTGCACTTCACTGCACCTTGGTGTACCTCATTCCACTTTAGTTGAGGTGGATAATTTGGCATCTCTAGGCAACAAAAAACGTTTCCCCCTAACTCACGGATTCGGATTCGCAATGTAACAAACGTAGTAGTAAACGCACTTCGTACGGGTCTAAAAAAATTACGAAGCCGACGCGACTCCGTTTCCGATAGCGAAGTTAACATGCTCCAATAACGGAGTCTTATATGACCCAACCACCGATATAAAGCAAAAATGAAAACGCTCAGCGCACATGTCTGCTTTCACGTAGCATAATTTTTTTAACTTGAATTCCATGTCTTGCTCATCGCAAAGCAACCTTGAAGAAGCGTGATAATAACATGAATCTGTGATGAATGCGCTTTTGCATGCAAAAAGTTGATTTCAAAATGAAAGTGAGTTGAAAGTGAATGACGAATCCGCTTCTACTTATCTACTAATTATGCTGGATAATAAAATACCATCAAGGCCAAACTATGTTTCATAACTATCTTGAATCAAAATGCGACTTTTCCTCATAACTTTGCGTTTTTTATTGTTCCAATAGACTAAATGCTATTGAGTGTCGTCGACGATTAAAATGTTTAAATTCAATTTTTATACAGGTAGTTTGTGTGTGCGTCAGTCATCGCAGCATTTCATATAAATACAAAAGAAATAAATAACGTTGTAAAAATTCAGTTATCGTTTAACTTTCTATTTTATTATTTAGTTTATTTATCTTCTTTTTACACATTTCTCAGCCGCAGCGACATATTTTGCTAAATAAATACAAAACAAATTTTTAAAAATAGTCTTCGTAAAGAAGAAGATGAATGAATTTCGATTACGTGACAACTCCGTAAAATCGAAATTAACTACTATTTCTTTAATAAATAATAAACAGCAATTTCAAGTTTTGAATATTCGAAAAATAAATACAAACAATTTTTTAAATCTGAAAAAGCAATTGCAAACATTTTCTTATGAAAGCAACAGAATTCTAATGTGATAGAAATATATGCAAAGGACCGATGTGGTCCCAAATAGCGTTCTTGTTATGAATTGTGTTACACGCATAACGTACATCAACATGTATCTCAATTGTTTCCCATTTCGAGGTTTCAGTCTTTTTACAGAATTGTAACATCCTAATGGACAAAAAGTTCGCTTCTTTTTTCTCTACAACACTGCAAAGAAACCTAATCATTAAAGGAATATTCACGAAAAAGCACCAAAATATCGTGTAGGGTCGCGTAGCGTGGGTTTGGCCCATACTAAAGACAGTCCGAACCACTCAAGATATTTTCATTAATTTAATTTTTGTGATTTTCTGATATCCACATCTTTCACTCGAAACCTTGAAGAGCGATTTCCGTGCTAATTTCGCATAGATAAAAGTCAAAAATTTTCGCTTATCTTCAAAAAACCAAGTTTTGGCCGACTTTTTTTACCGCAACTTCGAAAGTTCCGAAGTTTTTGAAAAACATTTTTTTTTACCTTTTCTTGACATTTTGGGGCTTTCATATCAGAGAAATGATAAGTGGCAGCTCGTGCCTCGCAGGGATAGAATGCGTCCAACTGAATTGTTCATATAAACGACGAAATATGGTTTCAGTAACAATAACACTTGTATCGTAACAATAGTGTTTGTTGAACAAATACAAAAGGCAAGTTCTATCTCAGCGAGGCACGAGCTACCGCTGTTTCACGGTTTGAATATTGCCCTTTTGGCGATTTCCAATCCAATTTAATGTGAACGTAATTACAACTTAAGGCAATATTTACGTAGATACGTTCGAGTCCTTTTGAATCATCAATTCTGTTTGCCACACCTATTCTGATGCGTACGGGTTCCTAGCATACGTTTTAGATCTAAGTTACTCAATGTTTCCTAAATTTATGAAAATTTAAATTTTCAAGGAAATCTAAATTTTTAAAAAATATCATCTTTGAAGATTTCTGCAAAATTCTAAATTATCGATTTTCAAGAATGTCATAATTGTACCTTTCAGGGAGAGGCGCGAAAATATTTTCATCCCGAGAGTAGAAAATATTTTCGCACATCTTCCTAGGGATGAAAAATTTTATCATCGAAAGGTACACTCGAAGGTACATTATGAAGAGTTATTTTCGCACCGTTTTTGAGGCGTTGATTCTTTTGCCTTTCGTTAAATGCATGTCGATATGCAGTTTCATTTAGTTCGTTAATGGGCGCAATTTTTTTGGAAGTAGTTTTCGTGTTGCGTTTTCCTTTCATTGAAAAAAAATTTTTACATGTATTTGTGAAAAAGTTGATTCAAAACTCGAAAAAAATAGAAAATTCTTAACTCGCGCGAAGTATGTGGCCCTCGCAGAGAAAATTACAACTCTTACAACTTCAATAAATTTTCTGAGAAAGTTTCAGAGAAACTTGCAACTTGAGTGAGAAATCCGGCCCTCGCTGCGCTCTGGCCGCAAACTTCACTCACCTTGCAAATCGAATCATTATTTATTGTCACAGAATTGGTTTAAGCTTTGAAACAATAGACGGTTTCTATAACTCTGGTCTTTTAGTTTAAAGTAGCCAAAACTAATTAATCAAGTATGGGCCCAGGATTGGCTTTGCTAGAAGAAATTAACTCTGTAAAAATGCCAATGATGGGGCTGTCCCTAAGTTACGTAACAGGTGTGTGTTTCTTTGTCTAACAATAGAGTTAAAATTCTTTGTTTATGTAGCAAAAAGTAATTGTTCGAAATGAGTTTTCAGCGGTCGAAACATGCTATTTTTGTCAAAAAACTCTAGATGTTAAAACTAATTTCGTAGTGCTATCCAAACTGAAGATTTCATAGAAGAACATTTTTCATAAAATTTTGAACTCGCCGAGTTCCAGCGGTAAGAAAATCTGCTGACAAAATGCTCTTTGGCTAGGTCTCACATGTCCATTGTCCGACACGACAAATACGTCTACCTTTTAAAAACTTTTTTTTGGACTATTTTAAGTAGATTAAATCAAACTGCTTGAACATGACTCCTCATATTATAAAGGTTTTATGGAATTTTCGTAAAACCTGCATTTTTCATGATTTTCTCAATTTTTTGCATATTTTGCTCTTGTGCACCGCCTAGACCTCTTTAGATTCACTTGCCTCCATAGACACTTTTCATTAGTGACCCATTAGAAATCATTTTCGGCCGGTGGTAGCCCCGGCATTTTTGTTTCTTGGACCACCCGAATGAACAGACATTATTTCATTGCTGATCGAAAGTTAGATTGCTACAAAGTGAAAATCACATAGACGCTAGACAGTTGACACTCGAACAAACAAACCGAAACAAAAGGGGATACGTCTTCAAATTCAAAGGATCCATCAAAAATTATCATCTCATTCCGAAAACCTCACTCCAAACCAAGAATAATGGAAGATATCTAAAAAAGAGTACTACGTACTACGCATGTATCTGCTTTGTGTATACCCGGTACCCGGTGTATTAAGCTTATGGTATTCGCCAATGGCTCATAATGCTTGAGCTTCTTCTGAACTCGTCACGCTGAGTGACAACCAGAGTGTGTTCGAATTAGTTTGTATGCGTCAAAATGTAACACAAGAATTCGAAAAAATTAACTATAAACTATAATAAACTGCACGGAAAACATCTTTCGTCTAATTATAGTCATTTATCTCTCGCTAAAAGCATATCAAGTAATATTATACAGAAAAGATCTATGTTAAAGAATGGCGGTCATTTTTTACACTATTATTTTTACATTATATGCCAACTTTCTGCGACACAATGAAACATGTTACAGGTTGAACTTTTAAAATGAATCGTAACATTATTGTATATTGCAGAATTGGGTAAATACAACTTATTCTGCTATTCTTAAAACTAGATGTATGGCAAGTTTATGCTGTATGTATCATTAATACAAGATATTTATGTAGGTGAGCAAATTGACATAGTAAAATTAAATACTTCTTATTTTATTAGAAAACTAATTGTGCTTTAATGCCATTTAAAATACCCTCCTGAATACGTAGTATGTATGAGGCATGAATTACACCATCTTCGAAGAATAAAACTCATCGCCGGAAATTCTAGTGCACTTCTAATCAATCTGAAGTTGTGTTTGGCGTAAAAAACTAATTCATTATTTGCTAACAATCATATATGTTTATTACAAACACTTACTGGAATCTGGAAATTATTGTTGATATTGTTATATAAGCAATAATTTTCAAGAAGTGTTCGCAATAAACGGCAATCGGTCAAAATGACGAACGATAAATAACTAACAACAAAAACAACTATAAAATAATAAACAACTACAAAAAATAACTAGTTGTAAAAAACAACTAACAGTGGAAATAAATACCTACTAAAACAACTGCATAAAGTTTAACTACTGACATGACATATGACAAAACGTCGGTTCAAAAATTGGAATTAAAAAAAACGGGTTCGAAGGGCAAGGCGTATGAAAGCTCGCCGCAGGCGAGGGGGTTTGGGACAAAGCCCCCAATAATCAACGGAACTATTTATTGGCACTAGTTAAAAATTCATTTTTGTCAAGTTTTTTTTTGTCAAGTTATTTTGTTATTTTGTCAAGTTGGACATTTTCCTTTTACAAAATGTATTTTTATCAATTATTCCTTATTTACCCGCTTTAAAGAGTATACCAAAACATATTTTCCTTGTCGTGGCGTAGTAAAAATGTCGTAACTTGACAAAAAATTATTTTGATTTTTTAACTTGACAAATAAGTATTTTTAACTTGACATTTAAATAGTACCCAATAATCAAAAAAAAATTACTTCTCATTACTACATAACTAAATAGTTAATATGGTGCGGAGTTATTGTTGTCTTTTAGTAGGTAGTTATTTATGTAGTAGTTGTGGAGGTAGTAGGTATCTTTGATCAGCATGGGCAACGGAGTCTCCAGGGTGGGCATTCGAGATTCCAGTGTGGGTAATGCCCACTTTGCCCGTAAGTAGCTGCGGCCCTGGAAAAATGCCAGTCATGTCCGATGCCCGAAAAATGTTTAACACCCATCCGAAAAATTAACGCCCAGCCCGCCCAATGCCCATCCGAAAAATTATCGGGCCACTCGTATGCCCGAAGAATCAAAAGTAAATTAAAACTTTAACATTCGATCAATCAAAACTTTCACGAAACTTTACAGAGACTCACTTCGCCATCAAAATGTAGAATTTTCTAAACAACAAAGGTATTGCCCTGTGTCCGAATAGTTTTCATCCCTGAAACATTTCGTTCCGCCCGTCATATATAGGGTCGGGCGCGGGAAGCCCGAAGTTAGTGCGCATACGGAATAGCTCATTGATGCCATTTACTTAATTGCAACTACGAGTATTTACGAAGTTATCTACTTTTCTTTGCATAGGTGCATCTTTTTTGAATTACAATTTACGAATTTATCTACTTTTGTATGAGTGCATCAGCTGGTGCAGAATTGAATGTGCAATTTTACATAAATGTTTGTTATTCAAGTACTGAAACTGATGTAAAAGAAATTTCGCTTTCGCTTTAAACCGTCAATGTATAGAAATGTGTGCAAAATTGTATGATAAAATTATAGTGTGAAAAAGTTTGGGGCGCCAAACGGAATGTTACTCAACGTATCCATGTACACACCGAGTCTGAGGTGATTGAGGTTTTGACTTCAAAGGATTAACTGAAAAAGTTTTGTGAAAATCAGGCTGTAGGGTCCATAAAGCGGGCATAACTGAACCTGCTCGACCATATTCGATAGTTGGTGGTTTCTCATGAAAATTTCATTACTTATAAAGTTTTTTTGCTGTAATTTACAGTAAATTGAGGAAAGAAAATACGACCCAATGCCGGGTCGATCCTAATGTCGGCCGAAAACGATTTTGCACACCCTTACTTATAATATATATATAATATATAATATAATATATTAAATATTCTAAATATTCTAAATTACTGCAAGAGATTCATAAGATGTGCAGCATTTACTCGTAGTTTTAATTCTTTCCACCAAAAAACTGAGTTTTACATGAAAAAAATACAAGCGAATACGTGAAGAAAGAATAAAAAGGGATATAGAAAAGATGCACAAAGTTGTGATTCTCTTCCTGTAATTTACATTGGAATATGCCGAAGCAAGGGTTCAAAAAATCATTTTCGGCTGACATTAAAATCGTTTCATTATGAATTGTTGGAAGTCAGGTAAGATTAAATTCAATTATTGTACAAAAGATGTCGAAACAATAAATTGACAAGCAACAGCGTAATTTATATTCCTCATCAACTTTATTTCACGATTTATCGAAAGTATCTCTTTCGGTTAAGAACATAATACAGAATGACGCAAGTTGTTTATTCAGAAGCATGACCATTGTTCCGACCATTGAAAAGAAACACTTTCAACAAAAAAAATTAAAAAAATTATGCATCTGACTTGATCCCCCAACATCTCGGGCTAGATATGGTCAAGATTATTTCAATTATTACCTCAAACATGTTGTGGTAGCAACAAAAAAATTTATCAGGTAAGAACGTTTCAAAATTAGACAATTTATTTATAATTCTAATGTGGCAGCATTGGTAAGGCCGCTGTTCGTCCAAATCATAGGTTAAGCATCATTCGGCGCGGTTAGCATCTAATGGCTGACCGGAAAAATTGTAAGTTTATATAAAAAAAATTTAAATTGTTCTTCTAATATATTTCACTGATAACACAGAAGAAGGTGGAACAGTAGTGGCAACGCCAAACATGAGAAGCGATTGAGAGAAACATGAGATATCGTTGCGATTAACATGAGAGCGACAAAGATTCAATAAAAATTTGTTTTATTGATGTTCGACATAAGCTCATGACATATTTGTCACAATCATGTGGAATGTTTGTGACAAGCATGACATGACTACAACTATCAAGTTTCATGTTTACCACAAACTTCCATGATATACAGAAACATACTAAATTTCGAAATTACACGATTCTTACAAACAAAGTATGTTAATCGCAAACAGAATATGAAAATAGTTATGGCTAAAAATCGGACAATTATTGTAACAAACATAAAAATTCTCTGGGTGAATAAAAAAAACGTCACATCGCAGTATTTTCGCGCCAAGAATTAGTAATTTGTGACGATTAAAGTGCTTTCCAGTTGACGAGATGTGTAGTGTATAAGTTATTTTCTGAAGAAACAAAAGTATTGCCTATGTTTCTTCTTGGAGAGTTGGTCCGATTTCATATTTTGTTGCTTCGACGCATGATTGGACGAATTCCTAAATATAACGGGGAAGCGTTGTGGAAGGTATGTTAACGAAACCTTTTATGGGACAATTACACTTTCATCGTTCGCACATCATTTTCGCATCACTGCTTTGTTTTGTCGAGCGATTGGGTTTTGAACCGGCGCGGCGCACTGGTAAATTAATCTCATGGTTAGCAAGCAGAAGTGTTAACCTCTACGCTATTAAGTAGTATTTTAACTTAGTCACATTATAATGTAGCACAAACACAATTTTTTTCTGGACGAAAATGTTTTCTACTGAAATATTATTTATTAAAAATCTTGTTAAAATTATGTAAATCTTTCAATTTGGAATGTAAAAATAATGGTCGAATAATGTAGCGAAAGCAATGTAAAAATAATGTAAAATTTATATAAATAATAAAAAGTTAATGTAAATCATGTTAAAATGATGTAAATGCTTTTCTAATTTGGAATGTAAATATGATGGAAAGATAAGGCAGCAGATGGATTTTTTTTTATCATATTACGTGACCTACATAAATTTTGCATTAATGCATTTTCCATGAAACATACACACATCATTCTTACGTCAAAATAGTTATGTATGCACCACGTACTACATGTCGGTCATATTGTGCGAGATTGGTGAAAAGTCCCAGGGCGGCAGCCCGTGAACTTTTCACCAATAGAGCACATATAAACGACATGTAGTACATGTTGGATATATAATTTTATGTATTTCTCGCACAAAAAGCCATTTTGAGCACAAAACACGAAAATTATACTCTTCAATTTTTTCGAAATGAACTTGAACATTTCATGAAGCAACCATTGAGAAACGTCAACTTATGAATGAAACTCGACTAATAAAATCATATTAGTCCAGTTCGAACGTTTCGAACTGGAATAACATGATTTTATTAGTCGACTTCGAATTTTGATCTAAAAACGTCAAATTAAGTCTAGTGCGAAAAATGGCACATTTTGGGCGAAAGATACATAAATATAATTTTGCCGAATATAATTTTGAAATATAAAAATCTTATAATTCAATCTCAAGAAAACACATAATTTCTGTACGCGTCTACCAGACGGAATTGAAACAATATTCTACTTAAAATACTTTGTCGTTGTGCTGGTACTCGCGACGCACCATACTCGTCGTTGGCGCCACTGATAATTCTCTTCTCTTGTCACTACAATATCCCGTCTTTTTTATAAGACATTTGGACATAATTGTTTTGCAGAACAGGAAATATCATAATCACAATTGAACGCTATCTATTTTCTTCTACTAATCTATTAGTAATCAGTAATTGCTTCGATAAAAAATGAAAAATTTCAAAAGAAGAATTTATTCCACATATCCGCAAAGAGTTAATCCATTTTAGTCCAAAGTAGATATTCCGATTGCTTCAATTTTTATTATATTCACTTTTTAAATCTCATTCAACACAAGTTTTATGTTCGGTGAATGAAATAAAAAATCCTTCTTTATCGCACTATCAACAACACATCAATAACGGTTTTTTAAGTATCGAATTTCTTCTCAATTTTCTGAGCAAAAACAACATACCTGTTTTTTATAAATATATTTTTAAAAAAACACAAAACAAATATACACGAAAAAAATAACAACACTATGTTCGAGCAACTGTAAAACAATTTTTTTTATATTACAAAGACAAACCGAATGGAACAATTCAAAAGAAACCTCGACTCTGGAGGAGCGATCAGTACACTTTGATAGAATAAAAGGTGACTGGTTGGTAAAACGTTCTGGTGTCAGTTTATAGCGTGGCCTAAATGCCCCATCTAGAAGCACCTATACATGCATATATGATGATTACTTTTTCGAACCAAACGATCGGAGGTTAACCTACTTCCTGCCCCACCAATTTTGTATTGCCATCTACTCACTTTATGATGGAAATTTTGTTCGCATTACACATTACCAATTTGTGCTGTCGGAGTGATGTCTGCAATTACATCTTCACAGGAATTATAATCGATAGAGAATGAGAGACAACAAAATTTTGCTCTTACATATGTAATATTATTAGCAGAAGTCACGTAGTTTATGAAGTCTGATAAAGATTCTTCGATTAATATATTTTACCTTCAGATAGATTTCCTATGCAATATTCATGCAATTTAAAATACAAAATAAAGGAAAATGGTTTTTGAAATTTTCAATTTCGTCAGAATCTTCGTATTTTTTTGACCATTAAATACCTTTCGTTGCGAGGTTTAAGAACTACATCCTAATACATAAAACCCCATTAATCGCCAAAAAAATGTTTTGATGTATGCGTTCTATTTTGTCAATTCAAATAAATTGCATCAATGGCCCTCCTCCTAAATTTAAGCCGAGAGCTCGGTGCTTCACTATAACAGATCCAGACGGCTAATTGTTATCAAAATTCGAATAGAAGAGCTGAGACACAACAACTTTGTGACAAAATTCTCATTTACCTTGAAATGGTAGCTTTTTTTGCTGATGCTGAGATCCTCGGAAGGATCTAAAACTTCCCTGCATTCCCTGGCCCTGACTATCAGTCAAACATGTTTTACAAGAACATTCGCTTATATCTTACAGCTTCGAAACGTAAAAAAATCATTTATAAAAAAGTTGACTGTGACCACTGTGCCATACTTATACTTGTCACAAAATAGTTATTTATGCAACTAGTTCGAAATGGAGTTGTTTTTGTCACTAGATGTGAAGTTATCAAACGAGCGAAGCGAGTTGGATAACCATATCGTGTGACAAAAACAACCAATTTCGCAACGTGTTTCATACAAGACTTTATGCAACAACTTGTGAAACGTGAACTTTTGAATGAACTTTGAATGAACACCCAAATGGGTGATAAAAAGTTACTTTTTATCACTAGTGACAAAATGTAACTTTTTATCACCCAAATGAGTGATAAAAAGTTACTTTTTATCACTAGTGACAAAATGTAACTTTTTATCACTCAAATGAGTGATAAAAAGTTACTTTTTATCACTAGTGATAAAAAATAAAACCAGTTATAAAACGACCTCTCTAACGTCACCGAAACGATGCATGAAAAAGTTCACTTTTCACAACGGCGTT
>CM055403.1:189340044-189402754 GCA_029228625.1 Pseudolycoriella hygida | reverse complement strand
TGCGTGAGTTTAAATTAAAGTCATGTACCTCGGTAGCAATCTAATTTTTTATAATTCATTTCTTGAAGTTGGCGTGGCGTGACAACGGGCGGGGGGGGGGAGGTATTAGGCTCGGAGACACGAGTGTCACGGGAGAGGGGGAGTACTAAAGTAGCCGATTTCGGCTTGACATCCTGTATGAACGGCCCTTTAGGATCAGTATACTAGGGACCGTTCATAAATTACGTCGGGATCAATGAAAGTTGTCGCACCTATTCCCACTCCCGTGAGCCCTTCACTCGTTATATCTTACCCTCGCAGCGTGACATTATGACGGCACTTAAAGCACATTTCATTTCAGAGAAATTAAGTTACAGACGCATCAAAGTTAGACTGAACACTAAATGAATTATCAGACTTTTAATTGTCAACAACATTCGATATGTTCACGTTAACATTTTCTTTTGTTTCTGCTTTAACCTCAATCGAACGCACGTGCGTGTTATATGTGAATTCAAATAATTTCAAATGCGCCCGTTTGGTGAACACATCCCATTCCCTTTGATTTATAGTGTTCAACGTAACTTTGAAGCGGCTGTAAGTTGCTTAAATTTTAAGCTCAGCTTACTCTGACTGTGTTGCAGGCTCTGAAAATGGTAAAAATCGACATAAACAATCTTCAAGAGAAGAAATTATTACAATCACCCAGCTATAAATAGATAAATAGTTTGCCTTATATTTTTCACGATAAAAAGGTTGCGTTGCAGTTATTTTAGGCAAACACCTACAAACACATGCACTGAGACTAATAAACACGAATTTATATAGAAGGCAGCATTTTGAGGCTTTAATTCACTTAAAAAGCTGTTAGAAAGTGAAAAAGATCCAACACCACAAAAGGCTGCAGAAATTTTCTCCCATTTGTAAAATGGCAATCCACCCAATTTGCTTTGTCGATGCCGGTGTCGAATTATGATAGAGGGTAGGTCCCTACAACTTTCCACGGTATCAGATCTTTTCACTTTACAAGGTATGTGAAGTGATTTTAGCCTTTTTGAGTTCTTGTCTTACCCGAATTTGAATTGCAAAAAGCTGCTCCAGCACATAGTAACAATATACACAACTTCATTATTTGCGATAAAAATCAACTTTGCTTTGAATCGAAATCACTTGCAGTAGCCAACCAAATTTCTGCTATAAAGTGGTTTTCGACTGATGTTAACTCCCAAAAAGTGGTTATCATCTGTTCTATTCTGATTCAATCCTGAAAAACTGGTTTATTTACTTCGATTCAAATAGGTTGGATACTGCATGTGAATTCGCTTTAATTTATAGTTAATTTTGATCGCAAATAATAAAATTGGGTAATTGTTACTATGTGCTGTTTTTTGCAATTCAAATTCGGGTAAGAGAAGAGTTCAAAAAGGCTAAAATAACTTTCAAGTGAAAAGATCTGATGCCATGGAAAGTTTTAGGAACCCACCTTTTATCATAATTCACAATAAACCAGTTTTTCAGGATTGAAAAAGAATAGAACAGAGGATAAGACTTTTTGGAAATTATCATCAGTCAAAAACTACTTTAAAGTGGAAGTGTGACGCCTGTCGTTATTCTTACTTCTAAAAATCGATATAGCTTGGAGTCGGGGAAGCATGTGTAAAGACCCTGCTCGACGTCTTATTGCCTTTGCTGAAAGTTTTAGATTGCTAAATATTTTCCTTCTTTTCACCAAAAAACCAATCTTAAAAATATAAAACCCAAATTCAAGCTGACAATCGATAGTAAATTCGAATTAACTGATATTTGAAAAAAACCTCTTAGCTGCTCAATTATGATACAATAAGGGTGTTCATAATAAAAAAGTGTCGAAAAGTGTGTGGCGAAGGGCGGATTCTTATTGGTTTCTGTGCGTACATCTAGGCTCTAGAGGCTAGTTCTTGAAATTCTAACCTCCAAATATTTGAATCATCCCTCATATCCAGAAAGAAGTACGAAAACTTAGAAAAATTATCTACTTTTGGACTTGGCAATGCTGTACAGTATCAAGTAGCCATGGAATTTCATGAAACAACCCTTAACGACCTTAACCCTTTCATATCCAGCAAGAAATAAATATAAAGGAATCACTCGAACACTCGAGTTCTATGAGTTCAGGAATCATGGAACTTGCAGAACTTATTTACAGATGCGTTTGTCATGTTACCACAACAAAATTAAAAAATAACTGAAATACCTGATTCACTAGAACCAAATAAAAAAGGTTTTATATAAAACTACTATATTTTTGCTAAGAATCGAATAAATTAAGTTGTATGAGGCAACTTCAAAGTTTGTTTACCACAAACACCTTTATTGTAACATGAGTCGATGAAATACGAGCAGAATCAGTCAAGCCGATATGGCCGAAAAAGTGGAGTTCGAACATGGATTTTCGAGGGTGAAACTTTTTCGCAAATATCCCAGCAAGTATAGCACGGGAATTGTTCATTTTGATGTCAAATAGAAGTATCTATTTTATCTCACAAAACTGATAAATTTTTTTTCTTGAAATCGGGGGCTAGTGGTCTGGGCACTGGGACCAATGGGATGGACGAAATTTAGTTTCTTGGTCATATAAAGAAGGATTGGTATGTACAACGAGTATGATTACGGGTCTAGAACCTCACAACACACTCGTATTGACTTGTCATTGACGCATTCTTGATATGATTGTCTACATGAGGAGATGGTTTTTAGTCTATATTTGCTTAATTCAACGCCTTTATGCAATAACCAACTTTTACCATTGTTCTTCAATGGAAAAAGGTGATTGCTGCATAAGGTCACCGAATTATGCAAAATAGAGATTTGCTTTCATAGGCAAAGTTGTAGAGAATAAAATTTCAGAGAACATATGTTTCATGGTTTTAGGGAAAAATGCCCCAATCCTTGGGATTTAGCCCCTTCTAGAATCGGGAGGGATGACTCTATAGACCTATGGCAGTTAGAAAGTTGCTTCCAAGGCAAAGTTGGTGAGAGTTACATTTTAGAGACTGCAGTTTCGGGATTTTTTTTGGATAAACTAGGTTGGCTCAGTTTGTGATATGGTGAAGCGAAATCAATAGCGTCAAATATCGTAAGACGTACGCGATACTCTTCGTTCAACACATTAGCGACGGATCCCCCCACGTTCCACTAAACTACGCCCCGCTGGATCCCCTGAGGTATAGATTTTCAACACCAAAGACCTATGACACTGTTAGACCCGAGCTTCCCACGTCCAGAAACGCACACCACAGTCGGCATCGCTCACACCACCGCACCTACTGCTCCCAATCCAACGAAAGCAGGACGAGAAGAAAATCGGAACATAGAAGACTAAAACCTAGGTGCGCCCCGGTGCTCCTACACTAAGGCTAACTACAAACGGGACTCAGCACCGAAGAGAACGTAAGACACAAAAATACAGGCGAGCACAAAATGGGAAAGAGCGCAACGGGGGTTGGGGACAATGTGTTGACAAAGAGGATGGATAGAGTAAAACCAGCAGAAGAAAACAAGATTCCAAGCATCAGCAACTGTAAAAAATCACCATGCCTGACATTATGCTCCTGCCGAAAATTTATTTGGTCTGTGATGCTCTTCTCAATGCGGAAATTTTTGTGGCATTTCCAGCCTTGACAAAGCGAGTTAGTTCGTTTTAGACTAACAAAAATACTGTTGTACTAAATTTCATGGAAATTTTGCGTTCACTGCCGAAGCCATCGTCGCAACCTCCATGTAAGGCCTTGACAATGTCTTCGCCTTTATTGTCTAAGCAATACGCATTTAATGACGATGACGAAGCTATCATTTTCTCTGCTTAATGAAATTGAAACTCCAAAAAAATGTAAAATTCATTCACCAATTTGATTTTGCGCTATCTTTGTTTGAAATATACTGCGTGACGTAACGCTACTGCCATGCCCCCCCCCCCCTCCCCCGCCTCATTGATTATCTCACTGCTCTCTGCGATTAGCTTTTGCTATGCTCCTAAGAACCCTCATATCAGAAACATCCACGTCATGTACGAAATATCCGCAGTATACCCAACTCTCACTACCATACAGAATCGTTGTTCTGAAAATTGGCCTGTGGATAGCTAACTTTATTTCGCAACTTCATTCCTTTTTGTTGAACACGTGCGACCTCAACTGCAACCGAGTTTCCCATATTTTCATCCTTTCCCTAAATTCCTTAACTCCTCTGAGAAAATGGTTCCTAAGTATTTGACTTCACACACCTGTTCGAGCTCCTCTCCATTTAAAGTACAAGCTATCTTCTTTTGAGATTTGCCGACATGCATAAACTTAGTTCTCTCTACACTTATCTTCACCTTCAAGTAATGTGACCAACTCATTTTTGCAGAAAATCAGTACATGGGCTTGAAAAATCAGTACAAATCAGTGCAGTCCTCAGAAAATCAGTGCATAAAAATCAGTACTTCAAAAATAGTAGAAATTTAGTTAAAAAAAATCTCTGCCAAATTTCAAGTCGATCGGACCTCATTTAAGCATATCTCCTGTACAAATAACCGTTTTTCGAACGAAAATTATGAAAAAATCAAGTACATTTCAAAAAGTCAGTACGTACTGATTTTTGCCCAAAAAAGAGATCGAAAATCAGTACTGTTGGTCACATTATCTTCAAGCAGTATTATCTGCCAAAAGAATCAAGTCATCAAGTCAAGGATTCTCATTATTACATCACCCACCTCGGCATTTCCCTGCAAGTTGGCCTGACTGATGATTTTGTCCATGAAAATTATGAACAGAAGCGAAGACAGTCAGCAACCCTATCTAACGCTAATTTAGCCAACTATTCTTACCGCGGCCCTGCTCCCTGAATAAATGCCCTTAATGGCACACAGTAAACGAGTAAACGCCCATTAATACCATACTCGCTAAGAACCCCGAAAAGCTTCTGCCTTGGTACCCGACCGAATGCCTTCTCCAAGTCGATGAAGCGTAGACAAAGGTCCCTGTTTTTTTCATAAAGCATTTTGATAGTCTGTCATAGACAAATCTGATCCTGACAACACCTCATAGACCTAAACCACTCTGTGTCTCATCATCAAGTACACCTTCTACTATGTTCCTAACCTGATCTACAAGTACATTTGCGTACACTGTACCAACCACGCTAAAGAGGGATATCACTTATAGTTACTGCAAACTTTATGGCTCCAGTCTGCAGGTGCGGTAGAAGACGTCATGGCTAAATTAAAAATCCTACAAAGCCCACCTGATCTGCTATACTCAATAAATTCTGTCCTGATTTCATCTACCCCTGTGGATTTTCCCGGGTTTCATCTACTGATCTTGAATTTTTAAATTTGAGAATCAGTTCTCACGCAAAAAAAAGTAAAATTGTTGTGATTAATTTTTTTTGGAAAATATGGAGTATGCAGAATGTAGGAAAAATAACTGCCAACAGGAACAAAGAGCTTTCACTTAACTTCAATTTTTTTGGTTTCCGACGATTTCTTCAAAATTCTTCGGGGTGACCGCTGAATGATTTGAATTTGAATTTTATGATATGCAGCTATCTAACGTCTACCGAACCAAGTAGAATCCTGATTGTTACTAATTTTTGCAAGGTCGTCCAATTTCTAATATGACTATACTATCAGTTTCATTTCATATAACTAAAAATTTTGTTTGCAATTATTGAAAGTGAATTCATGATTTCGATAATAAATGCAATTAATTTTTATTAAATGTACTTGACACATTACCGAAAATAGGCCCTGGTGCTTACCCATTACTATAATGTAGAAGAGCATCTTTATAGCATTGTTACGTAAAAGTAAGATAAATCAGTAAACAGCCTTGCATTCAAAGTTTAAAAAATGGAAATTTGCATATTTAAATCTCACACAACTAATCTTATTCAGCCATTGAGGAACAATGTCTTAGGAACGTATTCTTACAAGAAAAAGATTTAATTTCCAACAAGATGCTCATGCTCATACATCTTAATATTTCTTTAAAAAAAGCAATCAAATTTGGGTCACTACCAAACTAAATTATTTGTTAAAAGTTATTGAAGGTGAATGTTGAGAGTACTTCAATTATGCTTTCAGTACCCAAAAAATCAATGTGATGTTTTTTGCTTCGTCTTCGAAAATATCTGATGGGTTATTAAAGTTTTATGTTATACATCAATTAGTTTCTAACGATTTATTTGTCACTGTCGAAAGGTAGTTCAGGTGTTGTGAAGCAGGTCCCAAAAAGCCAAAAAGAGTTAATTTTTTCATGTATTTTACCAGGCAGCCGCGCTATCAAAAAAAAATAGTTAGTTAATAGGTAGTTAATAAATACACGGGATTGCGTGAGATAGAGAGAGCAGAGAGAGCGTGAGAAAAAGCAGCGGGATGTGAAAGGGGGTGTAAAAAGGTTATGAGGTGAAGCAGTTTTTAAGGTGATATAAAGTGGATGTCAAAGTCTTGTAAAGAGGATGCAAGAGTGATGTAAAAAAGTGATGTTATGGCAATGTAAAGGGGGTTAAAAAGTAATGCTTTTGTGATGTAAAGATGTGAAGGGTATGTAAATTAAATATTTAGTTAAAGTTATTTAAATGTGTTGTAAAATTAATGTAAAAGTGATATAAAGGAAATGGAAAGGCGAATTTAAATTCTTCAGAACCTCTAGTGTCATAATATAAATCTTATGCTCGAGCCTAACAGTTTCAATCTCACGTCTTCCTATCATGAATCATACAAACAAATTGGCCATTTTCTGATGTCATTTTTTTTTCGAAGCTAACGTTCTGGAATCGCATCACTTGAAACACAGTAATTTTTCGGATATAAATGCTATGCACGTTCTATGGGTACCTTTATACCTGCCGGTCATGGATGGAAAGTGTAACAGATATCACATTGTGACTGTTTCACTTTTATTCGTTAATCATTTAGAAAAAATTAAGTACTTCGACCATAAATTTAAAGTGTACAAATGCGATCAAAATTGTAGAGCAATAAGATAAATACAAATGATTTCGATTTTATTCAAACCAAAACATATATTAAATCAACATAACACCTTAACCTTCCTGTTTCGTTTTTCTGTACCAAAGTATGGTGCATTCTTTGTAATTTTGTATTAGAGTGTAGTCGATTATTGTATATGTAGAACCTGTAAGTGTGATGATTAGTAGCGGCTGTACTAACTGAACTGCTCCTTTCATTTATTACTTTAATTAATTTTATAAAAAAATTGGTGCATTTTTTTGGCATGTCGTAGAACAAATTTTTGTTTAAAATAATATTTTACGTCACTTTTGTCGAAATAGCCATGGTCCATTTGCTTTGCAACATTGCAAAAAAATTTTTTTGGTTAGGTCCGAGCTTAGGACCAACCTGAGGCCTACTGAGCCCTAAGCACAGGCACTCTCAAATAAAGAAAGAACCAACAAAATCGGTTAGGATTTACACGATTCATGTAAACTAACACGTTGAGCCCTAGTAGAAATTCAGTTTTAGGGTCCTGGCTGAGTCCAAGGGTTTCTAATCAAAAAATTTTCTTGTGAATGAAAAATGTTAGACATTCCTAGACTTTCCGACTAAAAATTGTTTTTGGAAAATCGGAAGAGATTTACTCGAGCTATATACAAAAAACATGTAGGGTCCTAGCAGGTTTTTGCTTTTGGTGCCCTAGCTAAGTCCAAGAACTAAAAATCAAAAAAGTTTATTCGATAAATTGTCGGCCATGCCCACACCTTTCAAACAAAAAAAAAGTTTATGAAAATCGTCTTATTAAAGCTATTTCCTTGAAGTGCTTTACTACACAACTTAACCGTAGTAATAAATTGACAAATTGTTAAGAGTGTATTATATCCATACCAAATAAATGGTGTTTTTGAAAAAAAAAATCGGAAAAGATTTACTCGAGTTATATAGAAAATACCAAAAACCTATTAAACGGCCCTTGCTCAGATCCAATCCCATAAAAGATTTTTCGATTACCTTTCAGGGCAATTTGTTACAATCACCTCAGGTAATTTGACAAAGAAGGTAACCCAATGTTCATATTTCTTTACCAACTTGAAAATGCTTAAAGTAGAGTAGTCCAACCATAGAGTCGAGCGACTACCTACGCGACGCTGGCTGTTGTTGGTACAGTAATATGTTAATCTTAGAGAGTAAAAGGTACTCAAGTCTATCTTACACTATAAATGACTACACTCAAACTCACTGGGCTTTTCCACCCGGAATTTTCTTTCGAAAAATCTGAAAAAAAAATTTTTGGCGTTTTTGAGGTCTAAAAATATTTTGAGGGTAGTGAAGAAATCTATTTGAAAAAAAAAAAAAAATTCTGCCATGCCTAATGTGTACACCAACTTGAATATGTAAGGTCGTCAAGATACGATCGAGTCTTTTTGTAACATCTATTCTGATTGTCACATCTATTCTGTTGCTAGTGTAAAAATTGCGAGTTAAAAATTCATAATATTACAGAAATCATGAGAATCGATACCCAGTTTTCAACATTAACTGTAACTTTCTATTAAATTGTTTGCCACGACCTACTACACTAAGTTTATGAGTAACACAACAATTTTTTTTTCACAGAAATTTTGTTTTCATAAAACTTTCCGTCAAGTTTATTTAAATATTGAATTTGATTTATAGGATAGTGAAATTATTCGTATTATTTTTTCTCTATATGTTTGTATGCATACCAATTCGCTGTATAGGACAGTACAGTATTAAATTGAACGATTTGTTGATTCATTAATTTATTATAATTTTATTCGCTAGACCTAGGCAATGAATTTCTGTAAGTTATGGTAGAGAAATATATTTGGTATTAAGAGTAATATCGCGAATACTTAAACCAATTTCGACCACGATCCATTTTAGAAAAAGGTGAGTGATAGCTTATTGTATTCTCCATTCCAAATGAGTAAGTAAACGTGTGTCTCAGCGTTTTTTTTTAATCGCCGAGAATAGTTTGTTTAATTTTGGTGGTAATTTGATTTTTCTCGGCCGTTAAAGATTTTCTCTAAGTTTATTCTGTTAAATAATTTGAGATTGCAGTTCGTGGTTAACTTATTTTTTATTTTGTTCCGAGCTTTAAGTTTTTTTTTCTTATGAGCCGAACGCGAAATATTTGGAAGCAATTACATGTTGATGCTCGGTAAATGCCCTTTGCTGTTATCATGTGTATATTGAGAAATGTTGTTAACTTGCAAAGATAGAAGAATCAAAACATATGTATTTTGTTTACTGATTTTAATGACGTTAGGAATGCAGAATAATGTTTAATGATAATTTAAAGAGATGAATTCGTGTTACTTTAGTTGTTAGTAAAGAGTTATTAGTTGAAGATGAGCAAATAAGAGCCTCGAAACTATAGTAGGACCCAATAAAGTTAAATGGTACAATTTAAATGATTTTTTAATATTCTCAAAAAACATTAAGTCAATCGGTAAATGCGTTTTCTAAGTCGTGAAAACTTTTTTCTGATCTGTAGGTTTCTATCTACATGTGATGATAATGTATGTATTGAATAGTGTGTACTCAATTTAATAATTTTTTTTCTCGAGATTTTCCTGTAATTTTCAGACAACGTTAGTCTCTCCACCAAATAAAAATTTTCACCAGCTGCTTTTCCGAGAAATATCCAGTACAGTAAGGTCGCGCCATCTGGAAAAGTATTCAACTTTTTGGATTGTATAGGTTTTTGAGAATGTTATCGAGTTGTAGGTCCGCAATGACTATAATTAGAGAGTTGTTTCTACTAGAAATATAGGGTTTACGCAGTAGAATTTTTTTCGATCTTCCGAAACTATCAAAGTGGCGTAATATTGGATTTTTGTGAATTTTCAAAAACTGTTAAAGGTGAAAAGGAAACACTTTTTTCGAAAAAAAATTTATTTGCGAACAAAAATTTTTTTATCCGAATTTCAATAACTGCAAACCTTCAAAACGACTGATATCGCTTACAAGAACCTCTTTGAAGGTTGAGTGTGACGCAGTCCCTTTCCAAAATTAATTTAATAATGTCGTTTGAAGCGATGTTTTCACGCAAAATTGTTTAGAGTGTTACCATGTTTAAATTTGTGACAGGATTTGAAATTTCTGTCATACATTTTTTACAAATCTGGTCCAAATGTGGTCCAATTAACAAATTTCGGACAATTTATGACCTGTGATCAACCGATTCGGTTACTTTACCGTGACCGTGGCTTCGAGAGATCTGTTATGTTTACGCTTACAATATTAAAATATATGCACTATAGTGGGCATTTTCTCTTGCTCGCAAGCTCGCTCGTTTGTCTATTATGTGCTCAAGTGTATGCTCGTGTTGTATCCACTACTGAATAATAGTTAATTCACAGTCCCTCTTATTGTTAGATAATGTCGACTTTTTAGTAGACAATAAAAATCAATCAATCAATCAATTACTATTGCAACACCACCCGTGCTCTTAGGACAGATTAGTGAAAATTTAGAAAAAACCATTAGGAGGTATTAAAAGATTACTGCGATAATAACGTTATCGTTTAAGAGCCTACAATGATGTAGATTATATGGTTTGTATTTTGTCAATGAAAGCAAATTAAAGGTAATATGTTTAATATCACAGAAATAACCAAAGCAAATAAAAAATAGAAAAATTTAAAAAAAGTAGCAATTATAATAAATGTTGAGATAAAAAATTAAAAAAGCAGATAAAAAAATTAAAATTGTAGATATTTAATTCAAAAACGCAGATATAAGATTTGTCTTCCTTTTACGAAATTTATATGTGCGATTTTGTAAGTACACTTAAGGAAATATATTTTTGCATCAAATAGAATTTTGTACTTCTGCGCAAGTTTTTGCAGTGTTAAAAAGCTGCGCAGAAGTACAGAATTCTATTTGATGCATAAATATATTTCCGTGAGTAGTTACAAAGGTGTGAACACTAACCCTGGCAATTCACCTTCCTCTAATAAGGAGACGAGCCGCTACAGTTTTTACAACCATTAACAAAACACGCGTGTAGTACTCTAAAAAATCTGAACATGGACAGGTATGAAATAGGTATTTACGTCACAAGGAAAATGTTAAAAATGAAGCCGTTGAAAAATTGTATTATGGTGCAATAATCCAAAACGAGCATTTCTTCATATTTTCAAGAACAAAAACACTTTTTAAAAGGAAAACGTGACGCATGTCCTCGTCCCTTCTTCCAAAACAACTGATATCAACTTGGGTGGAGGGTCCGGCATTTGTGACGCATTTTTTTAATCAAAAGTGAAAATATTTCAAAAG
This sequence comes from Pseudolycoriella hygida, assembly GCA_029228625.1. Lineage (NCBI taxonomy): Eukaryota > Metazoa > Arthropoda > Insecta > Diptera > Sciaridae > Pseudolycoriella > Pseudolycoriella hygida. The sequence goes on along the minus strand of CM055403.1, from coordinate 189,391,491 downwards.
AATTTCTGGCGTTCCGAAGCTGTAAGCGTCACCCAAATTGATATCGGTTGTTTTGGAAGAAAGGACGAGGACTTGCGTCACGTTTCCCTTTTAAAAAGGGTTTTTGTTGTGATATCAGTAGTTTTGAAAGAAAAGAGGATACAAATTTTGGAGAAAAAATTTCCGGCGAAAAAAATTTTGCGGCGAAAAAATTTTTCGACGTAAAAAAATTCTGTCGAAAAAAAATTTCCGGCCGGTACCCCCTTTTTTAAAATCTCATATGGCGTAGAACGCCCACCCGAAGGTCCTTGCAAAATTTCAAGAAAAGTTATCGAGTCGTTTTCGAGCACGAGGCAAAAAAGTCGGTTTTCATACAAATGGCCCTGGAACTAACTCAGCTAACTAACTAACTAACTTAGCTGTATGGTTCCGCAGTCTACGAAAAAAAAAAAATTCTTAATTTTTTTTTCGTGTGTGGACTTGCGTCACGGGCGCATCGCTACCGCGCGCCCATAATCTTTTATATTTTTACACGTAAAAGGCAAAATAACAGTATGAGCGTTTTGTATGAGGATACTAGCACTAATAATACTACTGATATCGTAAATATTATACGGACTAAGGAGCATATTTACAGGACCTTCTTGACTTCACACTGGATCCGGGGATATGACCTTTACAAAATGGTCATTTTCCATACAAAATGCACTTTTCCATAGAAACCAAAGTTAATGAAAATTTCTATATAAAACTTTTCTGAAGCATTGAATTTGTCAATTGTGCCGATCTATTCGAAAATTCCGCTCCCAGTATTGATGGAAACAAAAGTTGTAAATCCTTATTTATGAAAACATCGTACGTTAGTTAGTTACTAGGGCCATTTGTATGAAAAATGACTTTTTTAGAATTTTCTCGAAAACGGTTCGATATCTGATCCCTGAAATTTTGCAGTAAGTTTTGGCTTTGGCTCCCATACAAATCCAATATAAATGCATATTTTGTATGGGATTGTTTTTTCTCACGAGTTCAAAGAGTTGCTGGGTGTGGTGTGTAGTGTATCGGAGTGACCGTCGGGGCGGGGCGTTTCGTTTTTTTTCTAAAATATTTTTAAAGTCTCTCTCAAATTTTCCGGCTACCTGGATAGTACCAATTTTTCTAATGGAATGGACATATTGAGAACATTTAACTTACATATTTAAAATAAAAATCAGTGACATTGGCCTCCATTTTGTAACAGAGCCCTCTGAAAACTCTACGTAATCTTCTTCCCTAATGTAAATTGTTTGCCATAACAGATAATAAGTAAATGGTAAATATTGATCCAAATAATTGGCGAAACTGATATGATATCGTCAAATTTTGTTTATTTTTTTAAGTTAGTCGCATTCTAATATTCGAATATAAATTACTTGCGCGATGGAAAAACTAAAAACACAGTGTAACAGATTGAAGAAATGCTTGAATCCAATGGACATTTATTCATCTCAACGATTTGTATTGCTAATATTGAGCTTCGAAGGTCTATTACCAGGCAAAATTATTGATCATGAAAGCAAAAAAGTGCTGAGAATATCTAAACTCGGATGTGCTGCAGCTATATGGCGCTATGAATCCTTCGTTATGTTTTTTTTCAAGCAAAAATTACTCGCTTTGGTGGACATATGCAATTCTTCACTTCAATTGTTGCTATGGCTACAATTTATGGATCTTGTGTTATTTCTGTTAAAAAAATTCTTATTGTAATGGATAACATATGTAAAATCGATGAAAAATTGAAATTACTTGAAGTTCAGATGAATCACGTTATTGGTTTCAAGCTGAATGTTTATTGTGTTTCCTTTTTCATAACAATAAATTTGGCATTTTCTTTTCTGAGCTTTGTTTTACTTGCAACTGCCGAGGAAGATAAAGTGCCAGGATTTGCCGTTTGGACTTCATATTTTATGCCTCCATTTATTGTTTCGCTTATTGTTATTCATTTCTTTTGCACTTTATTCCAAATACGACAAAGACTTGTATTAATAAATCAGGTAATTATACAGTAAGTTGTGTAATAATAAGTTGTTGTTATTATAGTTTAAACTTTCGATAAGCCCCCTGCCTAATACAATTTAAAAGTTTAAAATACATTTACATACAGGAATAATTGAAATTAGACGAAAATTAAAATTGAAAGTAGCTCGTCGTTCCATCAAGCACCAACGTCACGTGCATCCAATGGTCCACCTGAAACAAAGAGCATTAGTGTACTAGTCGTCTAGACTTGCTATTTTTGATGCATAACTCGAGTAATCTCTTCCGATTTTCCAAAAAAATTGATTAGAAGCCCTTGGACTCAGCCTGTACCCCTGTAATTTTATTGTTACATGGGGTAGATCGAGCTGGGAGATGGGGGGTCTCGTCTAGTGACGACGAATCAGAAATAAAAAAATCTCCTACCGTCCGTCCCTGCGTGTCCATTTTTTTTTTCAAACGGCTCAACCGATCACCCCAAACTATTTTTTTTCTGAAAGGTACATGCCTCATATGATTCAAGTTCGAAGATAAGTAAAATCGGTCAAGTAGTTCCGAAGATATGGTCGAAGAAGTGGAGGTCGGATGACCCCACTCATGTCGAGATTAACCGAAAAGTATCAAAAACTCTAATGGAAGTTGAATACCTCACTTACCAAACCGTGACACTCACCACACACATTATTTTATATGGGAGCCTAGGAGCCCTAGCGCCAAAACGAGGCCGGTGACCCCATTTTTTGAAAATCTTAAATGGCGTAGAATGCCCATCCGAAGGTCCCTGCAAAATTTAAAGAAGATCTGACCGCCAGTTTTCGAGAAATCGCCAAAAAAGTCGTTTTTCATACAAATGGCTCTGGAACTACTAACTAATGAATAAACTAACTAACGTAGGATATGTTCATTTTCTTTGGCTTCTAAGCGCATTTAGTATGGAAAACGACGATTTTCTAAAGGTCATATCTTCGGATCCACTGGACCGATTTTAATGAGTAAAATGTCGATTTCAATCAAAATTTTACATAGAATCCGATAAACTAGGTCTCAGGGGGGTACGACGCAAGGGAAAAAACTTAGCTGTATGTATGGTTCCGCAGTCTACGAAAAAAAATTCTGATTTTTTTGATCATATAGGGCCTTGCGCCACGGGCGCAATGCTACCGCGCGCCCATGATTTAATCTCTTTCGGAACAGAAATGGTACATTCAAGGCATATTCCATCCTAAGGATTAGCAATCATCATCATCTTAGGACTTTAGAATATTTCTTGTAAAATCTATAATTGCTGTGGTTCCATTAAATAACAAAAATAGAAAAATTTTCGCTCGCTTCGCTCGCGTCCACACTTACTTCTGTCACATAAACGGCAAATACCGCAGCTTCATTCGGAAAATATTCAAAAATTTTCCTATAACTTTCGCTATAAAAGCTACCGTTTCATTGCTTACTTTGGCATGTTTGCCAAATACACATCATCAAATTAAAAAATTTTGCTTCCCCCAATGGACCGTAAACAAGTCGGCGCCGCTGTGGATATTGCAAAGTTGCTTCCAAAGGCAAAGTTGTAGAGAATAAAATTTTAAAGAGCACGTGTTTCAGCGTTTTAGGGAAAAATTACGAAATCCCGGGATAAAGCAACTTTGAAGAATTGGGAAGAATTAGGCATCTATGAAACTAAACTAAATTCAAAGTAGGTGAGAATTACATTTTAGAGAAAATAGTTTCAACATTTCTTGGAGAAACTACGTTGGTTCTTTTTGTGATATGGTGCAGGGAAGAACATTTCGGTCATTTGGGTTGTTTCCTCATTTCTATATTTAGATACGTTCGAGTCTTTTTGCCACATCTATTCTGTTTGTCACATCTATTCTAATGCGTACGGGTACCCTGCATATGTTTTGATTACCTTTCAGGAAAAAGAAGATTTACCCGATTTATGTAGAAAAAACACGTTGGGCCTTAGTAGAGACTCAGTTTTAGGGTCCTGGCCGAGTCCAAGGGTTTATAATCAAAAAATTGATTTCCATATAATGTGAGGTGGCATTCCTAGGCCTTTCGATTAATTTTTGAAAATCTGAAGAGATTTACTCGAGTTATGCACAAACCTAATACCACTTAAGCGGCCCTAACTCGGCGGCCCTTGGCCCGACAATACACAGATTCAATTCCATAAAAGATTTTTCGATTACCTCTCAGGGAAAAAAATTTGAAAATCTGTTGAGATTTACTCGAGTTATCGTGTTGACGGTCATACGAACAATTTTTTTTTGTGATTCGGCATCTAAATACCATAACCGCCCTCTCTCAAATCGACTGATTACGAAAGTCGTTTTTCGTACGGGGCCACACATTTGCGAACTTACTAGTTCCCAGAAATAATATGAAACAACTCGGTTTTTAAATCCTTAATATTTATCAACTGATTCTGAGGAGTTATACAGGAACGGAAAAGTGAAAACCAACAAGTTTCTGAATTATCAAACGAATTTACCATACAAATCAGAAACTTGTCGGTTTTCACTGTTCCGTTCCTGTAACTATACATTATTTTCATTGCTAATACCACTAATAGCTAGATTATAATTGGTTATGATACCAAATAAGATAACTTTATCATCAAATTAGCAGTTTCATGATTCAAAAAATTAGTTATGCAAATAAGATCGACAGACCTAGTCGAAATGAAATTTGTGAAAGAAATATTCTACCCAAAAGATGTGTACTCATCACAGCGTTTGTTTCTAATTTCCTCCGTGTTTAACGGATTGATACCATACAATCTTGTCATAAAAGATGGAAAATACAGTCTACAGACAAGCGTTTTGGGATTCTCTGCAGCCGTTGTGTACGTGATAATTTTCAGTGGATGTTTTCTGTTTACCATCTTGAACCAATTGAATGTGATGGAATTTTTCATCAAAAATGCAATATCTAATTTCGGGGGAAATTTGAATTTGATCACGTCGTTTTTGTCTGTGACGTCGGTGTACTTAAGTAGTTTGTATCTTCGGAAGAAATTTAAAAAAATGTTCTTCCTGCTAATAGAAGTGGATGGCAAACTTTTTAACTTGGGCGTTGAAGTTAATCATAGAAATGCTCTGCTCTTCAACATAAAGCTGTGTATTGCAGGGAGCATTGCTCTCGGTATTTTCACAATAACTAGCATGTCATTTCTATTGCAAACAAATAGGGATCGTGATTGCAGTAACATTCCAGCGTTAATAACACACTTTCAACCTTATTTAGTTGTAACAATTTTGGTTTCTACATTCGTGAACTTTGCACGATTAATTCGGATACGCTTTGAAGCTGCTAATAAAGTGAGTTATCATTTCATTTACAAAAAATTCTACACAGAAAGATATTTCATAATAAATTGAATTCGCCAATTGTAATTGTTTCATGTTTAAATTTGCACCTATTACAATATTACGCATAATATTAACAAATTAATTTTTTACAAAAAGTCATAAATAAAAGATTTCATTCAATTTGTCAGCAGCCGAAGATGGTAGAGTTCCTAAAATGCTTGCACTATTTCCTCGTTGGATGCATATACTAATTCTCTGTATAAAAAATGACTTCGATCTTTTGTCATCAGTTGCCAGGGTTAAATACTTGCCCAATTCGTTTGTGAATTTAGAAGCAGCAGTACTAAAACATCCCATTGTTTCAAGAGCGAAAGGCACAAAATAGTTATTGGAACATAGAGAGGCGTAATCTCGGTATTTCTCTCTTTCTGCTAGCATTGCTGCTGCACCAGCTTCCTTCGATGTTGAATTTAGATAACTTTTAGCGAAAGTGTCGACGCAAGTTGCATCCCAAATTAAGGATTTGCCCCTTTGCCATGGAATTAGTGTTAGACCATCTGGACGTTTTCCATCAGAACGTGTTAGACCTGGAGGCTCGAGGATTGATGGAAATCCGGCTGTGCCGAGACTACGTTTAATTATGTCGTTAAGACCATGGTGTCTGCTATAGCGTCCAATTATTTTCAAGCATGATAATCCATGTCTGCCAGTGGTGTCAACCAAACGTCCACAAATACATGAATGTTCTACGCAAATATTTGAACCCAATCTTAATGCAGCTGAAATGCGGATAGTTGCAGTACCTAGAAGCAGACCCAATTGAGATGAAGGAAGTGCATTAAGCCATGCTCCGCTTTCTGGTTGGACAACAGCTAACATTCTAGCTTTTTCGGTTGTAGAAGTTGCATTTCTTAAGATGGCTGAATGTTTGAGGCTTATAATCGGCATATCCCAACTTTTTTGTACCGATAAACTTGCTGGAACGTCATAATCAGGACACAGAACTTTCCATGCAGCAATGGCTTCCTCTAAGTAGCTAATCTCAAAGTCATGTGATGACTGGGACAGGATATTTCCAACGAGACTTTGCGTACTATACGATGAAGAAATAAATGCTGGAATACAAAGATCCGTGGTGATTCTCACTCCAAGACCACCGAATTTGACCGGTAGTGTGCATTGGTTCCAGCGATGACTTAATCGTTTCGTCGAATGAATTCAAAATATGTTTAAACTTGAACATTGGTGAACATCGTAGCAAATACATAAGCTTAGGGATCCATAAACAATTTTTAATCAGGAAGAAAGCCATGTGTGTGTTCAAAAGAGCCACTTTTTCGAGAAATGATTGAAGTATTTCGTGTTTTCTTGATAAAACTGGTACAACTGCTTCGTCAGTTATCGGTGCACCTAATAAAGTAAAATTCTCTTCGGTCATAACTTTGATTCCAGGCAATAATTTATTTAAAGTTTTCAAAATTTCGTTTCGTCTTTGGCTTGATAATGACTTATTGAAGAAAATCTCGCATTTTGAAGAATTCAGAGAAAGTCCAAGTTCATTAAATTTTGTGATAATTTCGTTGACGTCACTCAAAACTGTTTTAGACAATCCACCTAGCGTTCCATCATCCAGAAACCAAACGTTCAATTTCGAAATCAGTGACTTGATAGAGTCGTTTATAACAAGGCTGAAAAGACCTGGTCCTGCTGGGTCACCTTGTTGGCATAATTCGTGTGACATGTAATTATTGTATTCTGATTTTAACAATCACTTCACCGACCACTTGAGACACTTGTGATTCGATTCGAATATGAAAATAGTTGACTTTCCACCCATTACATTATAATCGCCAATTTTTTTGATGCAAAATTACACGTACCTAATTTAAAATTTACCTTGTTTAAAATTTAATATAATTATACTTTAAACGTAAATTTAAATTAAGTCTTAGACCCGTGCGAAGATACGAAGTACTTCCAAAAGGGGTCTTTTGCGTTTACCACTACGTTTGTCATCAATCGAATTTCGACCCGGGAGTTTCGGCGTCTAAATATGAGAAAAATGAAAAAAAAAAAATGTGTCAGTCCGTCTGTTTGTCAACACGATAACTTGAGTATAACTTGACCGATTTTCAAAAATTTGAATGAATCTGGGAAAGTGTTTTTTTGTCTTTCGTATATACATAACTCCAGTAAATCTTTTCCGATTTTCATAATTGTCATATTGTCATATAGCCAAGACCCTAAAACTGAGTCTCTACTAGGGCCCAACGTGTTTTTTACATAAATCGAATAAATCTAATCCGATTTTCGAAATCTTTTTTTTTTTTTTTTTTCCTGAAAGATTATCGGAAAATCAATTACGGAATTGAGTTTGGGTCGAAAACTTTCGAAGTTATGGTCGTAAAAGTGGTCAAAAAGTGGTTTTTTGAAGATCGGTGAAACTTTGTTTTACGAATATACGAGTCTAAAAACAGCCAAACTTTTTTGTCCGATGCCTCTACTTACGGCCTTACCTAAGGTCTTAAGGTCGGCCCCAACCCAAAAAATGTTCTTTTGCTATGCTGTGGAATAAATTGAGTGACACTTTCTTGTCCATTAAAGTTGGTTCAGAGGCCTCTGGGTTAGTCCAAAGGTCTACCCCAAATATTTGTTGATTTTTGTATGTTTTCTTTTCACAAATGCTTCGGACGGGATTTTCATTATTATAATTTAATGTCAACGTAAGGCAATATTTACTTAGATATGCTCGAGTCTTTTTGCAACATCTGTTCTCTTTGTCACATCTACTCTGATGTGTAAGGGTTCCTTTGGATATGTTTCATTACGAATTCAATTATGAAAAAGCTTAGCGTGCATACAACGTTATTATCTATAAAGTATGGTGAAACTCCCAGAATCAAAAGCGAAAAACATCTTTTTACTAGTTGATTTAGTCCTGCTCTTTTTCAACGTAGATAACTTTATGACTGGAACCTTAAGAATAGAAAAGTGGCTGTTTGTTGTCTTGCAGCCAGAAAACACAACATCTCCGGATCGGTTAAAGTCAGTTTTTCGTATTTTCTGACCACAAGACAACAAAATACAGCACTGTCTCGCTAGGAAATTTCTGGCTTCGTCGGGTGGAATGTAATCCTCGCCTTCGGTTTGCAATACACCCTTCCAACAACAAGAAATGTCACAGCGAGACAGTAACGTACTATTTCGAGCACCTGAGCTTTAGATGTATCTTTTGTGCCTTCCCATTTATATTACGTTACCGTAAAATAACGTGAATAGTGAACAGTGGAGCAGATGAGCCTTGTGTACCTATTCGCCCCACTGTTCGTATTCAAATCATTTCACCTTGATTTGTGATCTTACGTACAATTTCAAAGTACAGTGTCCAAAATAATTTAGCGAAGGACGAAAAGACAGACCGATATTAATTTTATTTTAATTTTCGGCTTCAATAACGGGCAAACGGCAATCTACTGGTCTAAAAACATAGTCCAAAGAACACAGTTCAATATTGGACATGCTGATGCTCGGCAAATGCGTTTACCGACTCGGTTGTGACGAGGTAGAACGTATTTACCGAGCAGAAACATGTAACAGAGTATTTTCATCATACCCCGTTTTTCTAGACGGTTGTGTAAGGACTTGAAATTTTAAAAGTTGCCTTATTTTATAAAAAGAAAGAATAACTTTATATTAACTTTTTAATTTTTATTTCCCTTTTAAGATTCTCAGAAATCTTTATGGACGTGATGCAACAAAAGATCTAGCAGTAAAAAGTTGTACGATTAATTCCGTAAAAGATTTTAAGGAACCTCAAACATTTTCAACGGAATTGCTAGCTGAACGTAAGTTAGCTGAGGTGGTGAAAGATGTGTGCAGCATTCACGACGATCTTTGTGATACATGCGTCATTGCCGAAAAGTATTTTGCATTGAAAATGCTAACGATTGTTGGAATCGGCTTCCTCATCATTGTATTCAATTTGTATTATGTTATGGAGATAGCATTTGGTCAAATTCCCGATGAGTTTCAGGAAGAATCATACAAATTTCTAATTTTTCTGATATGTCAAGTAGGAATGAACATATTGGGAATTTTATGCATCATACAATCGAGCTGTGCAATTTCTAATGAGGTAAGAAACCTTCTTTTTTTTCGAAATTCAGACATGTTTTTATTTTAGAACGAAAAGTGTTCCATTTATGTTCATAAGATCATGAACACAACCAATGACGAATATGCTAAAGAAAGGCTGAAGGAGTTTTCACTACAGCTCATACATCGCAATGTAAGATTTACAGCTTTAAACCTGTTTCCGTTGGACCGAACCCTAATATTTACGGTATGAAAGATGATTCTATTAATTAAATGCATGATCCTAATCAACTAATTGAAACAGATTACAGGAGCTACTACAACGTACCTCATTATACTTTTCCAATTTTCACATCAAGGGACTAAATTTTAAGGTCTTTAATCAAATTAGTTATGAAAGACGTAAGTTAGATCAAGTGTTTTAAAATTTTTTAGATCCAGTAATTAAAATAATTATAGCTACTTTCAAGAAATATTGTTGTTTGTAATTCTTTCTGACTGCCGATTTCCTTATTCGAACAAGGAAAAAAATAAATATGACAACTTATGAACTTTATGTATTTTGAATTCAAGTATCTGTTTTGTAACTTCATAGGATCTAAAACTCGCAGTTGCTGTCTGCAGACTCTAAGAATAGTTTAACTTTCTCAGGAAAAAGTCTCGAAGAAAACCAACAAAATTTAAAAATTACTTTCTTTTGACAAACAAAACGTACTCCATGGACATTTCTTCATTATAATCATACAAATTCAACATTGAAATATAAGCAAAGACCCGTACGTATCAGAATAATAGATGTGGCAAACAGAATAGATGTAGCAAAAATGCGCCCAACGTATCAATAAAAATGAGCAAACAATTCAATGTTTCTTCAATGTTCTTTTAGAACTATAAGAATTTAAAATTTTCACGAAATTATCCAAAGTAACGTCAAAGGCCCTACTGAAGTACATCTTATGACATCTGAAACCATTGATGTCGTTGACCGAAATGTTCTTTCTTGCACCATAAATAGAATCAACGTAGTTTCTCCAAAAATTCTGAAACTTTGCCTTTGGAAGCAAGTTTCTAACTGCCATAGTTTTGGAGATATGAAGTGGTCATATCCCAGGATTGAGCGATTTTCTCCTGAAACCCTGAAACATTTGCTCTCTAAAATTTTATTCTCTGCAACTTTGCCTTTGACAGTAAATCTCCGTATTGAATAGTTAAGCAAATGTTACCAAAAACTATCTACTTTCGAATATGAACGGAAGTTAAACTTCGTCCATTTCATGGGTCCCAGTGTCCAGACCAAAGAGCCGATTTAAACAAAATTTTTGAAAGTTATGTGAGATTAAATTCTTTAATTTGACACCAAGATGAGCAATTTCCATGCAAGAGTCCCCATCGTACTTTTTCGTACGCTTTCTAACAACCCCCATCCCCCATAGGAGCGATAAATTCCTGGACGGTTCTGGCGTCGGTCGGTTAAAGGCCATGACGATCAGACAGCTTCACCGCGACGCACAAATGTAATGAAAACTGAAAAATGCCTTACAAGAAAACTGCTTATTGCTGTTTCGGTCCATTCGCTGTTGTGAAGAAGATGATTAAATGGTATATTACAGTGTATGCGACGGAAATCATTCATTACATGAGGGATTTGTGATATTAGTCGAACTCACAAGTGTGTATTTAAGCATCAACAAGCTTCGGAAAATCTTATCTTGACATTTTGACACGTCATATGAATGCTAAGTTTGGAAATATCCATTCTCTCAGTCTAATTTTTTATATGAACATTTCGATAAAATTAAAAAATTTAACTCGGGGCGAAAGTAAACGAATAAAGTTAATATTTACTTTTATGCACCGAAGCAAGAAATCAACAAATAAATTTTGATAAAACACAGTAATGTATGACTTATCTCTCTAGACAGCCACTGAGGTGTATAAAATATTGTATGTACCTCTCGCTAAAATTGTTATCTTGACCTTTGGGCATAACGAATCTCGCCTTCGGCTCGAACCGCCATGCGCATGCATCAAAATAACAATTTTAGCAAGAGGTGCATAAATAAATATTGTCGCAGCACTCAAACCTTCTAATATCTGCAAGTTTAGTAATGAAGTCTTTTAAACCGACGACTAACGCTTCAAGCGTAAAACAAGGAACGTTAAATAAACAAGCATTAAAAAAAGCGCACGTATGTCGTGATTAATTGGCGATATTCCTTTAAAACTTAGTGAATTTGTTAAAAGCAACACATTTAATTGTAGATCACACATTGCGCCCTTACTCACAGCGTTCGGAATTTTCGAATAGTTTGAAATGAAGTGTCTAGCAATAACTTTCAAAAACACACAAACCAAACATTTTAACAACTTAACATAAATTCATATTCCTTTCCCTGCCGATTACAATACCATGAGCCATTGAAGAAGATAAGACTGTTCGACCTCTGAACATTTTGTCTTTGCGATCACGACTCCAAGTTGATGCAGTATTTCTTGGATGATTACGATAACGTTTCTTCACAGTAGAGCTCACAGTAGAACGAAATATTTTAAAGTCAACCGTTCAACTACTATTTTTGCTTTGATCCAAATGGGTTACATTTTTAATTTTTAGCCCTCGCTCGGTCCGAAAAAACAAACATTTTTTTTAGATTTATCAGGTTAGGACGCCTGTTTCCGGACTCGAAACATAGATCTATTGATCCTTTGTTTCAGCCTGCTCATCATATAAATCATTTGAACCTCCCAGTTCCCACTAGGAACCTGTTTAAAGCAACAGGTCCTAGTTTTTGATCTCTGAAGGTGAAACCACACGAGCACCCAGTATTCTGCTTCTCAGAGTGTAGTACTTCGGGCATTCACTGATTAGGTGTACACCCATTTCCTCCTCTAAGCCCCAACTGCAATTTGGATCTTCATCCTCGCCAAGTGCTTGCTCAAGCCACAGTGCCCCGTAATAACTCCTACTGTCCTCCTTATGCTATTACAGTCCATGCCAACCAGCTCCTTGGCCCACCTCTCGTCAGGCACCGGAAAGAAGAGCTTCGCTTGTGCTCCTCCATCGTATGCGCTCCAACGTTTCGCGGATTCCGTTCGTACCCAGTCTCTTATCTCTCTAACACACAGGGAGTGTGGTATTGGGATGAAGGGCTCTGGGCCGAGGCCGACGGTAACGTTTGCTGAGCCTTGTCTGGCCAGCTCATCTGCCCTCTCATTGCCGTCTATGCCGGTGTGTCCTGGGACCCAAACCACTGTGATCTGATTACTCATTCCCAGTCGATTTAGAGTCGCCTTTAGCTCACCAACCAATCTAGACGTTGTGACAGGTGACGCGAGTGCTTCGATCACCGACTCGCTGTCCGAGCATATTAGTGCTCTATTAGCCGTTTTTCCTTCCGCAACCAACTCAGTCGCCCCCATAAGTGAAGGAAACGTCTCTGCTTGGAAGACGCTAGCTAATTTTCCCATGTGGAAGCTATAACCGTTCTCCGGGTCTTGCGCATAGATTCCGGCTCCCGTTCCCTGCTCAGTCTTCGATCTATCAGTGAAGCCTACCTGTGCCCTAACCAGTTTCCCAGCCAGTCAGTCCTGTCCGGTATGACAGTTTGGTATTGCCTCTCGAAGCTGATTGTAGGTACCATTCGATCTCTGGGCATTCGAAAGACCTGACTGTTTATCATTTGTCTGATTCTTCCGTGGCCAGAGTCGAAATACAACCTTCTGCAGTATGTCATAAAAATAGTATGGAAAACTCTGGGCTAAAGTAAAGTAACTCAAACCATGTGATTCCCGCCCTCACCTTTGGTTAGGGCTACAAGCTTCAACTTTGTCTGCATAAGTTTGACGTGTTCGAAGGTACCTTAATGTTTTGTAAAAGTGACATGATGAACGGCCACACATCGGTTTTCTTACAATTTGACTAACGAAAAAGAATAATTTTAATCATAATTCATTTTTTAATTCATTTTCGTAATATATACATTAAGTTAGTTATAGTGTAATCTGTCATAGTCCTCTCAAAAATGAATTTTTAGGCTGAGTAAGTTGTCCAAAATCTGTTATATATGTATACCAATAATTGTAATTATTTGATTGTGACGTGTGATCCATTTTCTAAATTAGTTATGTGTACCCGACCATAATTTCGGTTGTGAATTTAAAAATGGTTGTGACAACCAAAACTGTGGTTCGGTGAAAAACTGAAATATAATTTAAAAATAGTAATATATTCGTTTCACCTAAAAATCGAATTCGGAAAAGTTAATAATCAAAATTGTATGGTGTCAAAGAAATTTGTTGAAAGGGCCGTAATGCCTCAAATGATTGAGCGAGTCTAATAGGTCTTTACAGTTAATTGTACTATGCTCTCGCCTTTACTTTTAGTTATTTTTGGCCCCCTGTCGGATTCTATTCTAACAATTTCTCGTCGTACTCCTTTATTCGTGACGATATTTTAGAAAAATTTTTAGTCAGGATTACTTTTTGTTTGTTGTATACATACTGGACACATTACATGCCAAAGCAATGCATTTGAAAGGAGACTGATTCATTGAAAAAAAAAAAGAATTTTGATGAAAAAAGAAGGAAAACGATCTTAACTACCATTTCGAATTTTAAATATACATTGCAGTAGTTCTAATATAAAACTCAACAAGTAAAATTACAAAATGTACATATGTAAAATCTTCATTATCGACTAAACTCTCACTTAATTTTAAAATCACAGTTTGTTTTATTTTTCCGTCCAAAATGTCTACAAACAGCATTATGCAACTGTTTAATTAAATGGTGGACAATTAATTCCCGGATGCAGCCATTGACATTTTTCTCCAATGCGACAAAAGCCTTTGGCAAAAGCTCGACAAACATTTCGTGGATTCCATTCGGGTCGTTGTCTGCCATTATTGTTGCCCATCGGTGGTCGCCAATTATTTTGTTGTCCAATCGGACCGTTCGGCCTAAACCAATTCGAATTATTCTGTGATTGACCAGAAAGCATGCGTGCATCACGTCCATCGTTACCAAAATTGTTATTGAAATTATTTCTCATTCCGTTCGGTGGACAGAAATTGGGATTGTGTTGGTAAGGTGGCATTGCATTTATGTTCATATTCATGTTGTTCATTGATTCCGGTTGAATCGAGTTCATGTTTAGCATATTATGAGCACCGTTAAATGCTGGTGGTAAATTAGTTTGTGTCCAGTTGTGTTGATTGTTAAATGGGAAATTTTGTTGGAAATTGGTAAATGGTTGCTGTTCGTCAAAGCCGGTAGGTTGATTAGGTAATTCTCCACGAGGTTCTGGCCACGGATAATTGACAAAACTTTTGATGCCCTCAGGACTTCCGTTGGCATCATCAAGTGGAATGATTGCCGCATCCGTTATCTGGTATTGTTCCATATCCGGCTCTGCCGGGCTTTCCGGAATCATGGAACGATTGAAATAAATGGCATGCAAACATGTTTTCTCACGATCTGATTGAATCTTCTTTTCCTTACTGCTGGAACCTTGCGGATGTGGCGGAACATCGTCCACAATAATTAATGGTTTCCACGGAACTTGCTCTGCCATTAAGTCATCAGAATTCAATTTTCGAGCAATCAAAAAGGCTTCACCTTCACGCTCATTAAATCTTTCCAGTTGAGACATGTCAACTGAACTCCTACTTACATTGATACGCTCAGTTTCATCCAATTCAAAGAAACGGATTTCTTCTAGAGATTCTTGGGGTCTCCACCTTAATTGCTTCTTTGGACCTTTCCTTTTTAATATTGTCAAAACACCTGGAGGACCATTCGGACCACAACCGGGGCCTGGCGGTTTTTTATTTTCAGCTATTACACTTTCTACCTCTTTTGATTCATTAGAATTATTTTCATCTTTCATCTCAATATCCACGCTTCCTACATTCGATTCCTTTTCCTTTACCATCTCGGTGTTGACTTCCATTTTTTTTTGATCTTCTGTCTTTTCATCGTCTTTAGACTCATTGTCCAGAGTGTCTTGGTAAAACTTGGGTGCCACCGATTTGGAGTCGGGTGATTGAACTTTTTCTGGTTTCGTTGTTTCAGCCGTTGATTGACTGGGCAATCGTTTACGTTTCCGAATACCGTCCTTTTTGGTTGTTTGTGAAGCAAAAATTGCGTCCATAAACATGTCCGATTCAACGAGCACAGGAGCTGCAATAAAAAAGTTTCATTGTTTATTTGTTTCATATTTACATTTTTGATTATTTTATAAGAAGGTTTAGCAAGCATGTGAGTTGTTGTTTGTTCATTGGGCTGACTGATGTATTGATGCATCTGTAATAAATGGAAAAATGTTAGTAACCAAAAATAAGATTCTTCAATCTCCAAGGTGTTGTTTGTTGTATGTTGCACTTGTACACGTATACCAGTATACAAACATGTGCTTTTAAATTTACTTGTTATGCTGTTTTCAACATTATCGACATTATCTCGTTTTTCAGTGTATTTTATGTATGGAAAACCTTGAAAACAGCTGAAAGTTGATAATAAGTAAATTTATAAGCACACGACCGTACCATGAATAAAAATTAATATTTGATTACAGTCTGGTTCAGCTGGTAATTTTTGTTATGTGAAAATTAATACATCAAAACGGCCTGCTGAAGCCGAATCATAAAAGTGCAGCGAATTCTTACGAGTAGGGAAGTCGATTGGGACAGCATACTCTTCAGACTTGGTTTCAACTTTTAACCAATTAAATGGTTGTTGATTGCGTTTTTTAGAAGCAAAAGATATTTTCAACGTCCGTATTATTGTCCATATGCACTGGGATACTTTCATCACCTCAACGTAAAGTCAGCTGAGGGAGGCAAAATAAACCATAAAAAAACATCCAACTTACATACGCCTAATATGAAAAATGTCGGCAAGTGTTCGCGTTAACTTACTCAACTGAATTGTTTCTTTTTTAAAACACGCTATCAAGGCCCCTTAGGGAACGTTTATATGACGTCTGCGTTAGGGGAGAGGGAAACATGGGGAAAACCCGGAAAAAATGCAGACGTCATATATGAACGCTTCCTTACCTAAATGCACCGATGCTACATAAAACTGAAACTCATGCATACTTTTTTTCAACACATTGACAAAAAAGTTTAAGAAAACCCTTAGGTTACAGGTAGACTTTTCTCCAGGTAATGTGGGTGATTTTTTTTTTGCAAAGTTATGTGTGTAAGGTTTGCATGAAAATACAACTTGACAAACTTTTTTGTTTTTATAAAGTTGAATTTTCATACAAACCTTATACGATGTAATTTGCATCGCAGTAAATGTAATCATCACTTTATATACTTTAGTTTAGCATCGATAACAACGTCGAGGTCGAACCGAAAATTAGCAGCTAATTAGTTTGTTATAAACCTTCCAATGTCTAGTAAGTAGATATTTTCCCATTACAAACTTTTCATTCGAAATTTGTTAGCTTCCTAACTAATCTTTAATGTTAGCTTCATGTTTGTAACTTTCTTTTCGGTAGAATATCCGAATTAATCGAAGAATTAATCATAAAATTTTCCAATTTTCAACAAAAAGAAATTCGACTTTTTATTCGAACTATTCCGTTATAGATCCAAGCTAACCAGTTTCTGTCGTAGGATACGATCCTGAACCTGAAAGTTTCAAGAAACTTCTTGTAAATTCAATGTTATAGAAAAATGCAAAATTCTTAGAAAATTTGAAAAAATAAAGGAATTTGACACCTTAAAAAAATGCGTAGCAAAGCGCAATTTAGAATTCAAGATAAGGAATAGACATTTCCGGTCGCTGAAGACTGAATACTTGTAAAATTACATGAAAATGTGAGTTGCGGGAAACATTAATTATTGTAACAATTTTTACGTTTTATTAATCGGTGTTTTAAACAAGAAAAAATATTTATCGATCCAGCATTTATGTTGTCAATCAAGCAAATTTCGTCGAATTATCTCAAATAACGAAATGACATCAATATCAATTTTCAGAAAAATAATTGACTTTTTGTGTTTTAGACCATTTTTTGATCTCTATCGTCACAAATATCAAAGTTATGATCAACTTTGTATTTCAAATTGTAGTCTAAAAGGTTTTTCACGAATAATATCACAAAACAAAGCTTAAAATGTGTGAATGTGCACTGAAAAGAAAGAGACAGACAAACATTTTTATGCAAATTATCGATTTCCTATATGGCTATTTCCATCGCTACCATGCCACCTAGAGATTAATTTCGCTACCCAGATTAGCAATATTTTCGCAAATTTTTTACCTTTACTACCTTCTGTGACCTCAAATTTCATCACATTCTTTGATCATTTTTCTATTTTTTACTTAAAAAAACTAATTTCAGTCGAAAAGTGAAACAAATGTAAGTGCAACATGATCTTTCAGAGGCACATTCGGCGTTGCCATAAATAATAATTTCAAAATATTATTGCATATTTGAAATTTGTATACCTAAATGTGCCGAGGTGTGCACTTAAAGCACACAATTGTATTTTGCACGCATGTACATTTGCCAGTCGAATTTCGCCAATTTGGCCGAAAAACGCTAATTTGTCTATTTTCATCATTCACATTTCCTCGTCAAAAAGCCCGCAATTGTAGACTTGTTGCATAACTCGGCATATTTAGGTTTCAACGTTTGACAGCAACGGCAAGTGTGTCACTCAAAGTAGATGTCAATCATATTTTCACTCTCTTCAAATTTCGACTGAAATAAGTTTCTAAAAGCAAATAATGGAAGAATGAACAAAGAAATATGACAAATATGTCAAAATGTGAGGTCCACAGAATCGGGAAAGGTTGAAATATGAAATTTCGATTACTTGTATAATTTTTTAATTCAAATTTACGCATTTCAAACGTTTTTTAGCTATATTGAAAATATTTTTGACTAAGAAGCTGGTCACACCTTTAGTATTCGTGCCGAGAGCAGACGACAATTGGTCTAAATCACAAAGAGTAGATAATTTCCTGAAAAACTGTTGGAGACCAAATTTAGTTCTTTAAGACGACATGGTGAATTCCATTTGTTTGAAAACATAAACACTACTTTCATAAATAATTATTCGAGGATTTTGTAGCAATAGTTAACGTTTCCCGCAACTCACTGTAATTATTTGAGAAAGCTTAGAAATCAGAGGTGCTTCGCAGAACAACTTTTTGATTAGAAAAGAATCTTTCTTTTATGGAACACATGCGACACATTCCGTTGTTATTGACGCTATATTAAATTTTGCACGGTGAAAATGTGAGTACCCCTTATGGCGTATAATGACCTTTAAGCAATGTACTAAGCAGATTTATTAAGATTGAATTCAAAATATTACATTCACGAAGAGTGCCTATTTCACGGTTTAATTTTTTGTTTTGCACAATCTTTTGACTGTGGAGTTGAGAATATTTTATGTTTTACAATAATTTGAATATATGTATTTTAAAGATAAACGTATTAGAAAGATAAAATTCGTTTAAAAACATACACATGAAACATTTTCTTTGAGTAAATATATTACAACACAACGAAAAATATACGGGTTGTTTATGATTGCTTGCACGAGTATTAGTGTACTTAAGGAATTATGCATGTATATACTTGAGAAATTATGCATGTATATACTTGAGGAATTATGCATGCGTGTCCTTTAGAGTGGCTCAAAAGTAAATTTTTTAGACTCTGATCAAAAGCCTTCTAAAACATCGAAATGATATAAAACTTAGACTAGAGGGCGCACAGTGATGTCGAAGTTTACGCTCAAATCCAATATGGCCGCCGAATTCAGTACAAATATCAAGTTCATTGCACACGGAATCTTCAAAAACTTGTTATTTTGAGCCACCCTAATTTAACTGTTTTATCCTTCATCATAAAAGGTGTTTTACGACGTCTTTGGTGCTCTGCACATTACATACAATGAACCACATACTATGTAATGACGATAGTTAAATGTGTATGCATTAACACAATGACCGTTGTATGCTATAAACAAGGACATTAGCTAGACTTCTTAGTACCAGCTGAATCTTACAGTGATTCATCCCTTTGAAATAAAGAGTGAGTGGCACTAGTAAGTTAAGGAAGTTCAGATCTAAAGCCCGCTCTGAAGTGTAATAAACTGTTCGAAAAAAATCAACACAAAATTTTAGAACAGTTTATAACAGTTTCTTACAACTTCCTTAACTTCCGAGCGCCTACCAACTTTTTACTTCAAATGACGTGTTTCTTTTTAATGAACAATTTCCCAATCCCGTACATTTCTCTATGTTGGACATTACGAAGTATCGTCAATAATTAAAATGTGCTACAACGGTACTGACTCACTCCCGAAAAAATTTAAAACTTTGGACATAAATATTAAGAAAATTTTTTCCAGGGTGTTCCCACCATTTTCCCAGAACATGACTTGACTTTCGTATCGCCACTGAATATTTTGCTTTGCTTTTTCTGAAGGGAAGGAAGGAAATTTAGCTTGTCCTAGTAGTTTGACCCTATTTACAATGCAGAGCCAAACAGAATTCGTAACATTGTCATACATGTTACACAAATTACTATCATAGTTCCTCATATTGTAAATTAATTACCATGTGAATCGGCATGGGTCGGATTGAACCCGAAACTGATTCACGAGACTATTCCAGTTCAATTTCTCGAACTAAATGAACGAGAACTCGACTTTTATCAGCACGTGTTGTTGAGGTTTCTTTATCTGCTGCAGTTTTTGGAAAAGAAATGCGGAAAATACTTCATCCATCTCAAACTCCTGGTCAATCTATACTGCAAATAATGAACTGGTGCTATCGCTTTAATTTAAATGAGCATCAGCATAATCGAGACGGCTTCAAGTCCTTTTCGTTTCGAAACTGACCTTTTCCAATTCGTAACTGACAAACTTCATACAGCAATTGAATCAAAAACTTGTGCCTATTTGTCATACAATCGCTAAATTCATATTTCCGACATGAAATTCTGAACCAGATGGTTACCAACTGAAGCACTCACACAAACAAACTTAGATCATGCAAGTGAATAAAATTGGCAATAATGGCCTCTCACACAGACCTGTGCGCATGGGTCTATGTGAGAGGTCAATGTTGCCAATTAGATTCACTTGCAATTATGAATTCATCTAAGCTTGTTTGTAAATCCTTCAGTTGGTCCGAATTTCAAGTCGAAAATATGAATTTGGCTACGTGTTTTTTATTTCCCTTTCGTCTCTCTTTATACGTATTCGCTTCTATTTT
The DNA here is from genome assembly GCA_029228625.1 of Pseudolycoriella hygida. Taxonomy (NCBI): domain Eukaryota; kingdom Metazoa; phylum Arthropoda; class Insecta; order Diptera; family Sciaridae; genus Pseudolycoriella; species Pseudolycoriella hygida. The sequence goes on along the minus strand of CM055403.1, from coordinate 189,370,846 downwards.
ATTCATGCAAAACCGATCTTTTGGTAGAAACGAAAACGTTGCACAATCCTTAAATTCTCTTTTTTTAGACTGGTTTCCAAGCAATACATATATCTATTTTTCCTAGAATAATTTGCTCGAGCCGAAGTATTTTACTTCAGAAGTGACCCAGAGGCTTTCTATTTCGAACTAAATAATGACATGATAAATTTACAGACTACAAAACTCATACTAAAGACAATTTATTTTAAATAAAATAGAGGACGAATTCCGTCACGCAAATTTTGTAACTTTACAGAGGACCTACTAAACCACTGACGTACGTTTTTGAAATAAAAAAAATTGAGAAATAAGACTTCTGTTTCCAATACTTATTTTTTATCGTCAAAAATCGGTGATTGCATTTTGTGATGATTTTTCATGGAATTGTTAGCTAATAATTTGAAGTTCAATGTGTTGCTCTTGATGATTTGAAGTGAAGACACAATACTATGCAGTGCACGCCCATTTTTTGGAATTTCGTAGATGAAAGTTAATACAACTAACAGCCGCCCATTTTTTGGGATTTCGTAGATGAAGGTTAATACAGCTAACAGCATGCTATTTTGTATATCTGAGTTTGCTGGAAATATTACCATATCCATGCATTCTTAGGTATACATGTTACTTGATAAAGGCATACATCCTAACAATCAAAGACAAATTAACTTGCTGTTAAATTCCCTGATCAAACTCCCATGTAAGTTTATATGGCGTATACAGAGAGCGTAGTATATCATCGAAAGTACTCAGGTCAATGTGTTCATCGATGCAGACTTTTTACTAAAAATAGTGAAAATCTGACTGTCTTTTTCAATATTGCCTACGTTTTCCGTATGTGATAAGCCTTTGAAACAAAAAACAATTTGGTGAATCAATGCATGTCTCTTGTTTCGATTTATTTCTTCTGACTAAACTGCTTTCCCGCTAAATTCAAATTATTATTTGAGTGTAATGTAATGTAACCAATCTCAGAAGTTAAAATTCTTTTAGTAGCAACCCATACAATTAAGTTCTTTTCCTGAGAATACTGTCTGTACTGTAATTCTACTTTGTTCGTTCGATCAACCTCAATACACTCAAAATATTTGAAATTTGTACAACTTCCGAAAATCTTTTATTAGAGACAAAAGCTTTTCGTAAGTTGCATAAATTTAAAATTTTCTAAGTGTGCGTTCTCAAATATTAGCTTCGTACACAGGTATCTTTCTACGTTGGTATGCGTTTTTAAGACTCACTATTCTATCTTACTGAGGAAATCGCAGCTTCAGTCTATTGTGTGCTCCAGAAAACTTATAATGTCACAATCCAGCGTTCTCCAAACTTCTTTTTTGCCCATGAAGTCTGACAAGTCAAGTAGAGCGATCGTTTCAATATTTCAATGAGAAATAAACGATTTTGTAACTCGATTTCTGACTTTTTCTTGCATATTTATGTTAATTTTAAAATAATTTTATTTTTGTAATTTAATTTGTACAAATGTATACAAATTCTGATATTTTTCTCGTTTGATTTTTTTTTTCTTTGTTAAAATTCTGTCCCAGTTGAATATCCTGTCAAGAAATAAAATTATGGATTAGTTGGTAAAAATGTCTTATACTCACTACTCATGATGTTCGGTGCATTTCAAATTGGTCGAATATTTTCATGAACTTTGTTTCTATAAGCTCGAGTTTTGCTTCACAATTAAAATTTTATAATCAAAACGATTTTTAAATATATAACTTGAAATTGTAAGAAGCTGATGCAAAATTTTCTTCAGTTGAATACAGATATTATTAACTGCAACCATATTAATTTTTGGATCAAATATATCTATTATTCATCACAAGCAATTAAAATTGAAATTAATAAATTCTTTAGTCATATGAAATATTCTGCCGACATAAAGAAAAAAAGGAAGTGCTGCTGCTTTCATAAGAAAACTTAGAGAAACGAATTTCGCCGAAAAAATATCAAATTAGTTGCAAAATTAAACAAATCAATCGCCGAGAATATTGTTTAATATGCGGTCTTAATTCGAGGAAAAAAATCAAATTACCGACAAAATTAAACAAAAGATTCTCGGTGATTGTTTTGTTTAATTATATCGCTAATTTGATTATTTTCGGCGAAATTCGTTCGGAATCTTCGCTGATTTTCTCGAAGTTCTTTTCCTACATGATGGCAGAGTACACATAACTGCAATTATGTCAAACAAATAATAAACGAAAACACACACACCCACGTTTCTGTTCGCATTTCCCAAATACTCATTGGAGGATATTACAAGTTTTAGGCATATCTACAGTTGCGGGATCGTAATTTCATCAAAAAGTATCATCAGTATGATGAAAGCATTATATGGGCAAGTACGAAAACTCTATGCGGAAATATGTCACGCACACAAATAAAAACAATTATGATCATAACAACATCATACAGTAAAGTTTAGCGTGTATTTACCCTGACTTCAAATAGTTTCAAATATTGTATTGTAGATTTGCTTTAAATTCAACAGCGAAAAAGTGCGCCATGCAATTTCTCATGTGGCACTTTTTTGCCTTTGAATTTTAGAGTGAATCAGCCAATATTTTGTATGATAATTGTTCCACACTCTTTCTCAGAACGAAAGTTTCGTTACACATACGTTCATACCATCTTTTCACGTAGAGTTGCTTCATATACTTGCATATCTCTCCATATTAAATATATGGATGCAGGTAAAGTTTTTGACAGTTGTAAATTCGGTGGGTAACAGCAGACGGCTGAGTTCTAACTTTCGACTGAACTCTTAAACACAAAAAGTATCGAAAAGCCAACACGTTGTAGTCTTGAATTTGAGTCAAACAAAATGCCGAAACCAGAGAAAAAGAGAGATTCAAACAAAATGCCAAACACAGAGAGACACAGAGTGAGAGAGAGAGAGGAAAAAGTAGGTACGCTCAATGAAAAAAAAAATTGTAGCTTTAAAAAACGTTCATTGTAACTGCACAATGAAAATTTTACTCTAATAATGATTGCATCATAATATATATGTATAATATGAGGACGCTATCCCGAAACGAATCGACTATTGGAACATATTGCTTATGGGCTATTGGTTCCCATTGCAAACAAGATTTTTGTTTATAAAAATGCGAATACATCTCTATTAGACATAAGTCATGTTGCTAAATCTGCATGAAAGTGCAGGGTGCAGTGCAGACACTTTTATTCTACTCAGCGCTACCCGCTGGGGACGTATAGTTATCTTCTCTTTGGTATATTGATATTAGAAAGCAATGCCGTAGCTAGGAACGTTTTCTTGGGGAAGCTCGCGCTCCCGACTTAACATTAGATCAACTGGAATGTTTCGTTGAATACACAGCGAGCGAAAATTACCACCGTCACTTATTGCAGCCGTGTCTCGGGGTTGAAGGCGAAAATTTTTAAGGTGAAACGCAACAGAAAGACTGAACATTGGAAGACAAATTTACAAAATTAGAACAATTTTCTGAGTATGAGACGGGTCCAGGGGGCTGAGCTTCCCGTAGCTACGGGGCTTCTAGAAAGCAAAACCATGCCAAAATTTTGTCCCATGTTTTTGCTGAGAACCGATGCCATCTGGTTGCATTTATTAAAAAAGCATTTCTGTCAAAAAACTAAGATATCGACCATGTGCGAGTAAACGTGTTGCAAAGTACCTTAAATGTAAAGTGTGTTAAAATATGAAATAAAAACACACCTAGCGCATGTGTCGCAAAATCAATGAGCAAATTTCTTTTGTATATTCAACTGCATTCGCGAGTATTTAATAACAAAAATTGCTACCAAAATCGATTTGTCTGAACAAGTCTCCAACAAAAGATTGCCCTTGACTCAATTGGAATTTGCGGCGCTGCATTTAGGACAACAAGGTTGGTGAAAGTTTTTATTTGTAATTCCACAGCTGAAAAATAAATTAAATTAACAATACTCACAACTGCGATGCGCAATTTGAACAAAGAACAACTCACGCTGCACAATAGATCTGAAATCATCCCACAGAAGACGGTTTAATGAAATTTTGAAAAGATACTTACTTTTCGGTTTGGCGGGAATGAGTTTAATGCCCGGCTTTTCAGCCACCACCGCTATGTCGAGTTTCAATTTCTTTTCCGGCACAATGGTCTCCTTCTTTTCAGGTGGGGGAGAAGTTCGTTTTGTTGGATTCGGCGTTGGAATGGATGCTCCAATTGTTGGTTGTGACGATGGCCGTTGCAAACCACGTCTTGAAGGTGGCGGAGGTGCTTCTTCAGCCAATCCGTGACTGCGGAATTGTGAATTGAATGTTTTTACAGTCTTTGGTCGATTTTCTGCATCTTTCTTCACTTCAATGGATATTGATGATTTCTTCGATCCAACTGAGTCCGCAGAAACTTCAGTATCAGCGGCTGGTTTTTTTGGTATTTTCCCAAGTTTATTTATGGATGGCGGAGCTACTTTAGTTAAGGTTTCTTTGTCTTTCATCGATTGGGATACTTTTTCATCAACCGAATCTTGTCTTTCTTTTGGTTGATTGGACTTGGTGCTACTGCTGCTCTTAGTCTTACTGAAGCTTGACGATGACTTTGAACTTCGGTCTCGGTCTCTATCTCTTTCATTGTCTTTACTTTTATCTCGACTTTTACTGCTTTTGTGTTTACTATCGCTGCTACTTCGACTGGATTTATGGCTAGAACTTCTGCTGCTTCCACTGGTGCTGCTATGCTTTGAAGACGACGATCTAGACGACTCCTTTCTCTTTTCTTTCTCTTTCGATTCCTTTGGTTCCTTAACATCTACCAATTCTTTTGCATCGCGAGTTTCCTTTAATTCTTTGCTGCTTCTCCTTTCTTTTGATTTATCTTTAGTAACCATGTCATTTTTGATCTTTTCAATTTTCTTATGCGCTTCTGGTTTGTCTTCTAAGATTTCTTTCTTCACTTTTTCTTTAATTTGCTTTTTACCGTCAATGGGCTCCGGTTTCACTTTGGATTCGACTTTTATTTTTCCTTTATTTTCGTCTGCATCTTTTTTTGGAGATGACTCTACTTTGGCTAGCACTTGTTTACCATCTTTTACCGTTATTTTGAACACTAGACCGTCGCTTTTAGCTTTTGCTAGCCTTTCTTTCGTCTCGTCGTCTTCGGTTGGCACGTGATTGACAGGAATTTCTAACGGATCGACGATATCTTCTGCTTCATTAGGGCTTTCCCCATTTTCCTCTGTATCTTGCTTTACGTCCGTTATTTCAACATTCAGAACATTTACCATTTGGTCCGGTTTAGGCTGTTGAGGGACTGACGGCGTTTCACCTTTAACTATTTTCAACCATTGCTCAACCAATTTCGAAGCTAATATTCTTACACCTGGTTAAGAAGAAAAAATTGGTAAAACGCAAATTTTAATAACAATTCTTTCAAACTACCTTCGTTTCCACCTTCTTTCGACAAACCTTTGACCAACTTGGGTGCAGAGTTTGATTTTAGGCGCTGGATATCGACCGGACATAACAGCATCAACTCTAAAAGTTCTTGAACCAACGGCCAATTTCGGCTTAAAATGCCATCCTGTAACCAAGTGTGAGACAACGCCCACCCACCATCAGCCATAAACTGTCCCAGCAATTCAGTTTCAGTTGATTTTAGTATTTGGACGTAGATGCATTTGGAAACCAACTTTTTGGAAAATTTCCCCATTAACTGAACCAGACGATTGACTTCTTTAGAGGTTTTGATGCCTCCATTGGATGCCAGCAGAACGCTCAGGCAATTCAACAATTGTTGTGGATCGATGCGAGGCTGTTGAGAAAGAATTAATGTTATTTATTTTCTTTTATGTAAAATGCTTGTGAAACGCCACGCCGTTTCTTTTTTGTTAACATACTAAGTGATAAAAACAGTGAATTGAATGGAAGCGAGTGAGAATTGTATTTTCTCTTCAAATGATCACATCATTTGAAGTCAAAGGCACAAAGATGAGATACTACACTAGCTTTGACAAATTTAGTCAAGATGAAACAATAAAATTACAGCGCGTCCAAAACGAATTTCATACGAAACTTACAAGTCTTTTGTTTTAAACAAAGGATTTGGAGTTTCGTATCAGTTGCATTTTGGACGCGCTGTAACTTTTTTTATTCACCAATCACAAAAGACGATCTAAGAAACCTTCAATTCATCAGGATCTGGTAAATACACATAACACACACTGGTCCTAAAAAAAACTCAAAAAAAGGACAAGTTTTTATGCGATTTACGGAAGGTCAGTTACACTGAAAGTTTTTTTCTTAATTTAGTAACAATTAATTAATCAAAATTACAAAACTACCAATTTCTGCAAAATAAATTAGGGTGGAGTATCTCTGCCTAGTGCCAAAAAAGGTCCTACGACAATACGACGATTACATTAATGTGCATTTGGTTCCCACTCGGCACTTGAAATGTATGAGTAGCCTTATAGAATGCAGCCTGGTGCCGAAAATCACTTAAAGTCATAGGAATATTAAACGTCAAATAAACAATTTGGCGCCATCTTCTACTATCCTCACATTCACAGAAGAAAAACTTGAGTACGCGGCTGAATTGAAATTTATTCGACTTTCCACATTCCACATACAAAATTCACTTTTCCAGATGCTTTCGGGTCATGTGACCATATCATATTGTGACATTGGCTAATTCGGAGAACTTCTCTCATTGTTCAAAGTGTTGCCTGATTAAAATCAACTTAGTGTTGCAATAGAGTTACCATAACATATTAACATATTTTTCGCACCAGACTGCGTTCTTTATGGTTACTTAAACTTCTCCGAGTTTCTGCAAGAGTGGGTTCACTTGCAATAAAAATATTCATACTGTCTACGCCAATTTTTTCGTGTCTGATATATAGATATCGTTTTTTAATTTTCAGCTCGTTTAGAATTCGGCAACATCGACAATTCATGTTGTATGGCCGAATCGAGTTACAAATCGATTGTTTCTTTTGGGCAATAATGAATTATGAGTTCGTCAATAAATAAGTGCCTCGTACATGTTCCTTACTTCGGCATTCTCATAGAAAGTTTTTCGGCACCCGTTTGTTGCAATTTTTTAACTACGACAGAAGGATTTCATGTACAGATCTAATATGTAAATGAAAACGAAATGAAAGCGTTGCCTTTTTTCCCAGATTAATATTGCATAGCAAAGATATTATTTTTGAACATTGTTTTGAACAATGTAATTCTTAGAAAAAGACGAAAGTGTTTTTATTCAGTTTTTGTTTATTTTAAGAAAAATCGATACAATGAACAAAATTCAGAAAAGAACGCAGAAGTACAACGTTGTGAAACACCTGATTGATTGATTGAAAGTTCTTATTTAAATCTCGGTCATTGTATGTTATGTAGTATTATTAGCAAAGCAATGACTAAAATTTATAAAGACATACTAGAAACACAGGCGATCTTTTTTAATAAGTCATGCCATTTGCAGGCTTTTCATATTATCGTTTCCATTCGTAAAGGATGTTAAAACTGTCAACTTGTGACAGCTGTCTGATATGAATTTTGGAACAAAGTTTTACAATAATGATTTGTTCCTTAAAATTCGCTATATTTATGTTAGAGCGATGAATCACTTTTAAATTCAATTCAATTCAATTCATATAAATTCATGTAAATATCACTTGTTACATCATCTTAGTCCCTATGTAAACATTTCAAAGGGACAAAAAATATCAGTTAGTTAACAAAAAAATCAGTATAGCAAAATCAGTTGGAAAATATTAAAAATCAAAAATATCAAAAACAATATAAAAAAATACTAGGAACATTGCCAAGGTCATATCAAATACGAGCCAAAGGCTAGGTGCGCAAAATTTACATCTGACAGCCGTTAAAAACTCTTAAAGGTATTGCTTAACATTTATGTCTTCACTCGACACTCCAAGATAAGATAATAGAACGTTCGCTGCGCCATAGGATTATTTTTTAAAGTTTTATACTTTTCAAAGTTCTTGGAAGCGATTGGAACGAATAATTTTGATCGACTACGGACCTTCATTTCGATGAATTATTATCTACTCTACCTAGAAATCAACACCGATGAAATTCCTTCATTCATTCTTTTACACCATGACTCATCATTTCAACATTCACTTCATTTTGAATTGGATGCTTTTGACGATAGAGACGTTTCTGCGAATAATTATTTGCACAAAAGAATCCATTTGTTTTAAGTTTTCCTAAACAATTGATAGGAATGTTATAATGAATCTATTTTTAAACGTAAAACAGTGACGTATTTGCTACGCGAGGAGTCTGTTACGAGTTCTAGAACTAGTTTCGTTCGGAATTAAAAACTTTAGAATGCCAAAGATTTCATATCGGTATATCGGCAAATTCTAAAGGAAGTTTTTTAACGTGATCGCTGCTGTCCTTGCTTTCTCAATGATTAACAAAAAATTTAAAAATTTCCGCTTCTACTTGCAACCAGACGCAAGTGCCATCTATTAAAAACATATGTCATCATACATACGTCAATACGGCACAACGGCGGCGCAAAGGCGTAAGAAAATGGACACAAGATGGCTTCCTATTATTGGATATTCATCATTATTATTGCCAAAAACGAACAGTCGACTTGTAACGCAAAGACGATTTTACCGATCCTTTGCGAAGTCTAAAAATGTTGACGAAATTCAAAAACTCCAAGAAAAACGGCAGGATCAGACATTTTTGTGTGACATCCGGATGTGACGTCATAGACCTCTTTGTCATGAAAGAACTACGCAAATTGCTGAATTTTGATGATAATTCAGAGAACTTACCATTTTTTTTTCAGGTTTTGGTCGTTTCCTCAATTTTAATTCTACGAAATCTCTATTCACAAAAATTCACTTCACTCTTTTCTAATGTCTTTTTTCAGTAATTGCAAACTCGCGAAACTTAATGGAAACACGACATTACAGTTCCTTTTACGGTTTTTTTTCAAATCGTCTCTTACAATTTTTTTTTCTATAAACCCTTCTTTCATATATTTTTATTCAGATGGTCAGATGCTTTAAAGAGCAGCTTATTGAAGACTGGATGCATGATTTTGGCTTCTGACGACGAAAGAAAAAATTGTAGAACACGCCCTACAAGATGGAGGTTTCTTAGTGTACCAAAAATCTCGATTTTGCATCGAAGAAAGTACACAACTGGTATAAAAATTTGTTATAATTATTTTCTTTCCTTCTATCCTTCAAATAACGCGATGCAAGGTGATTAAACAGGGGATCCGAGAACCATTTATTATATAATCTGCTGCTGACGCGTATAACTTACGACTCGTTTAAGATGGATATTGTAAATGATTTTCGGTCTCCCTTCGTTTTTCGTTAAATTAATATCATTGATTGACGACACGGCGACAACGCCAACGACAAAACAAAACAGTGACGCCAACATGACAACTCAAATTTCCCAGTCGAAAAATCAAAAAACTAAAGGAAGAAAATAAACGAAACATTCTTTAAGAAATTATCTTTTTAAGCGAAAAAAAAGCTACAATGGCGCAGCCAGTAAAAAAACGATCTTTTCAACAACAAATTACAATAAATAAAATTCATCTACTCTACTTTTCCCTAATGTTGCCAAGATGCATGCTGCATTGCCTCTTTGAATTGCAACTGAAATTTTCTGCAATAGGAAATCTTTCGAGCGTGATTCCCCAGAAGCTAATAACCCTAAGAAATATCGCGAAATCTTCGAACAGTCTCGGAACAAGTGGAACAAGGGTCGTCAGAATTGGTCGAGTCCATATCTCTTTTTTTTCGTTGCACTTTTGTGACGAAAGTAATTTTTCACTTTTGCAAAAGAAACGTCTCGTGCTGAAAATCGTTTTTGAGCTATAACTCGAACGAAGTTGATTCGAATCAAAAAATTTTTTGGCACGATTTTAGGTCTTGAAACGACAAAAATTTTGACTATATACTTGACTAGGTAGGAGTTGATGGTCGACCGTTATTAGTCGTAATAGGCGAAAAAATAGGCAATTTTTGAAAGTCTCTAGCCAGTTGCAATAGAAAGATTCAGAGACATTTCATATACCGTTGGAAAGCCTACCATATGTATACTTACTTAAAAATGCAAAAACTTCCTTGGAAAAGTTCTATTGCAGCGGACGGCAGCCACTTTAATGAAAGTCTGGCAAAAAAATGACGAATTTTTATCACTGAAATTTAGAGGTCGTAAAGCTTCAAAATTGGCGGTAAAGACGTGAAAAGTGCTCGAACACTAACAGTCGCCAAAAATCCAATTCATCACCAAATATCTCATATTGGGTGTCGTTGGAAAGGTTACGGACTATGCTTTCCAGGAAAAATTGTTGCTTGAAGTTTCCAGTTAACGCATGAGGAGTGGAGCTCAAAACCAACCATGCGACTGAAAAGAGCGCAAAAATCAGCAAATTGTAATCGACGCCGAAAATCCAATTCTTTATCAAATGGCTCATGTGGGGGATCGTTGGAAAGGAAATTATTGTGGCTTTTCATTAAAAATATCATTAAGCCAATTTGATTGATTTTGTGAGAGTTAGTGGCCGAAAACCCTCAAAAATGACCAAAAAAGCACATTCTGCTATCTAGATCCTTTCCAAATTCCAAAAAAAAATTTTCCAAGTTTCTCAAATATTTAAAACTTTTCAGTAAGGGAAAACCAGAAGAAATCGAAATTTTTTTAAAAAAAATCAGCCTTACGGATTAAAGGAAAAGGGAAATCTCGTATAGGTACATACATGGGGAAGGACCTGATCGGAATCAAGTGAAACCTGTTTCGAACTCTATTGGAGTTCCTTTTTCAAAAACCACAACAAATTTTTGGGTGCCTTTTCAAAAAAACTTTTTTCTCTTTCAGCAGCACCGTGTTTTTTTTTTATTTGTTTAGAAACCAATTAACAGGGCGAGGCCCAATAACAAATCAGTCTTATATACTAATTTACAACTTTCAAGTACCATAAGTCTTACTGATTCTTACACTATAATTGAATATTGGAAAAGCAAAATTAAGGCAATCACCAGGCAAATCTATTTATTACTAGTTTTTTGAATACTTTATATTTTAATCTGACGATATCTAGATTATCAAAATATAAATCATTATTTCTCTGAACCCTGTAGATCGGTGTATTTTCTTGATAGTTCGTAGTCATTTTTGGAAGATAAAAGATGGAGTTTTGTCTTGTGACTCTACTTGGCTGATGAAACGAGATCTTCTGGCTTAACGACGAATCCACTAAGCTTTGAATCAATTTGTATAACATCATCTCATCGAGTTCAATTCTGCGAGTTTCTAGTGATCTCATTTTCATATGCTTCAGCCGTTGATCATATGGGGGTCGAGGTTTTGCTATTTGAAATTTGAAGTAGAACATTCTTGTGAATTTCTTTTGTACATACTCTCTCAATTTTATCAATGGCATTCGAGTATTTGGGGTTCCATACTGTGGAGCAGTATTCAAGTCTACTTCTCACAAGCGACATAAACAGAAGTTTCATACTTTCTTGATGTTTAAAACACTTTCCACAGCGGAAAATAAAACCAATCATTCTATATGATTTCCGTGTCAAGACATTAATATGTTCATTGAAAGAAAGTTTGTCATCCACTTTATAAGGAAATTGCACTTTGTCTCTACTATATTTGGTTGACATTATAGCACATTTATCCACGTTGAGTGACATGTTGTTTTGTCTACACCAATCGACCACTTTGTTTAAGTCTTCCTGAAGCAGCTCGCAGTCGTACGTGCCACTAATCGATCTATATAGTTTTAAATCATCAGCAAAACAAGAACAGGATGAGAGTGCACAGAGCAGATCATTTATGAAAATTATGAATAGCATAGGGCCTAGAATTGAACCCTGGGGTACTCCGAATGTAGGTGAAATGTTTCTCGACTTTGAACCGCCAATCACTACTTCTTGATAACGATGTCGTAAGTAGGATGCAAGCCACTGTACCAAAAGTCTTTAGTTTTATTAGTAATTTTCCAGGATCTCCCTTATCAAATGCTTTCGCAAAATCCGTATAGACCGTGTCTACTTGGCCTCCGGTTACGATGGCATCCGCGACAAATGAAACGTATTCCATTAGATTTGTTTGGGTTGATCGTTTTTAAAAAAGCCATGTTGAGACGTGCATATTTCAAACTTTACCATATCAAACAGCTTATTGAATACAAGCCTTTCAAATACTTTAGAGACTGCACAAAGGATGCTGTCTGTAGTAGGATATATATTTCTTATCACCTTCCTTAAAAATTGGTGAGACGAAACCAGTCTTCCATTTGGATGGAAATTTTTTTTCCATCATAGATTTGTTAAACAGGATACTCAATGGGAGACTTAAAGATAGCGACAGATTCATAAAAAACATTATTGGGATATTATCCGGACTAGTAACTTTATTTTTATCGAATCCTAACAAAGTTGCCTCAACGTCCAACGGCGTGAATGGTATATCAGTCGCATCTGCACAGCTCGTAAATGGATCATAAATGTGCTCTACAGCTGCTTGAATTACTGGGTTGTACACAGAGTTAAAATATTTAGCGAACAAATTACAAACTGATACTCTATCACTGGCTTCCTCATCAATGTATTTCATGGTGTTAGGTAATGAATTCGACTTCTTCAACGATTTAGTGAAAGCAAAGAAACACTTTGAGTTTGATTTGATCTTAACTTCACAGTCCTTCACATAATTCTCGAAATACTGTTCAATACTTTCTTTCACTGATTTCCTCAAACAAGAGAATTCAGATTTAAGTTTCACTTTGACGTTACTGCATTTTTCTCCCCTCATCTTTATTCTCAAATTTTCTTTTCTCTTTATAAGAGATATTAATTCCTGGGAGTAAAATATCGGATATTCCCTTACCGGAAAAACAGTCTTAAGGATAGTATCAATAAATGGATCAAGTATGGAATAGAACCTGTCCACCGCACTATCTAAGGTCAAGAAGTTCACGCTGCCAATCAATATCCATCAAGGCCCTATCAAGTTGAACATAATTCGCTTTATAAAAGTTCACTTTAGGAGGTTTTCTCTCTTTTAAGAATTTCAATTTCGATAGACATACATTAATAATTAGTGACGGGTGATGGCCATCCTCCGATACTAATGGCTCGTTCGATCTGACAATTCGAAGTTGATTTGTCTCTGCGGTAGTGATTGTTAAATCCAACGTCCTTCCCAGACCATTTTTTATAACATTCACCTGATTCAAGTTATATTGCGAAAGAGTGTCTAGCAGTTCATTGGCGATGGAGCCGCACCATACTCACCAGTCAGAGAGTATTTAACCCATGTTACGCTATCCGCCAGGTTATAATCACCAGTGAGAATGAAGTTATCTTTAACATTCGAAGACATGACGTTCTCAACTAACTTCTCAAAATGCTTTTCATAGACATCAAGGCTACTCCCCAGGTCTATATATATATACTTGACATTAAAGTAAGTTTTCCCACCATTCACCTGGTCAACTGCAACCCAAATATCGTTTTCAACCTCAAAATCTGCAACCCGTACTAAGTTCAAATTATTATCAAATGGTCGACTTATAAACCGAAGGGAAAAGGACCAACTCAATGCTATCGATGCTGCATGTATGGTCACGGTGCCTCCACTTGCAATAGGTTTGTCATTTGCCTCATATGTTGTGGTAGTCACGAAATGAAGGACTGTCCGGTAAAAACAGACGAAACAGGTATGTCTTATAAATGTTTCAATTGTAAATCAGCAAATCTTCAGCTACAAAGGTATACATGTCCATTTCGAACTAAATACGAATTAGCTATGAGTAACGCGCGTGAGAGAAATAACCGCAAATCAGTTACACAAGCTATACTAGGATGTCGTCGCACCTGCACCACCACCTCTTAAAGAGACATTCGCTCCAACACAGTCATCATCATCTGACACTACGCCACCTGTACAATCAAGCTTCAAAGCAGTGACATTTCAACGATCCCAACAATTAAATTCAATAAATTGCGAACCCAATAGTTTATTTAGCATTGAAGAATTGACGAATATTTTGTTTAACAGCATTAACGAACTTCACGGGTTTTGGTTCGATAAGTTTCACTCTGGTGAAAATTTTGACAATTCTTCCATATCAAATCTGTCAAAATCGTGAAAATAAAAAAAGTTTGTTTTGTGAAAAAGGCGGAAACGCCATCGTAATTGTGAAAAAATGGCGGTAACGCCATTTTGTTAGAAACAATTGAATATAATTGTTAAACGCGTGATCGACATCAGCGCGTTTACTGGATTAGTAGACTTTAAAAAAATAAAGCGAAATTAAAGCAATGGGCTGTGGCCTGCTTAAAAAAAAATATGTGTGGAAAAATTCGGAAATCAGTTAATAGTGTTATTTACTATTTAATGTTTTACTACTAGAAGTATTTAGTGGTAATTAGTGCTTGTGTCATTCTGTGTCTAAATTAAGTGTCTTTTTATAAATTAATGAAAACGAAAAGTGAATTTATGTAAAGGCGGTTTCACATCTAACAACTATCAACACAGAATACAAATTTAGAAAACTTAACGAAACTGAGAATACAGTGTATTACAGGAAGAGAATCACAAGCTTGTGCAACTTTCTTATTTCTCTTTTATCTCTTTTTTCACGTATTCGCTTGCATTTTATGCATGTAAGACTCGGTTTTTCGGTGAAACGAGTTAAAACGAAACGTTGCACAATCTTAGGATTCTTCTCCTGTATTTTCGACTCCATACAAAATGTATAGAATGATTTTCTCAAATAACGAAATGCATATTACACATCTAACAATCGGATCGTCATGTTTTTCTGTCAGAGGAATTGTGCAAATTAGAGAATACAACGAAAGTAATTGCTAATTGCACGGTTCTAAAATTTCAACGTAATTTCGAATTCTTGTCGTAGCTCTCCGAGGTCAAATACTTTATAGTAATTTGCTTCCTAAGCGAGACAACGTTGTAAATGTACGACCGGAAAATTAGAATATAGTGGAGTCGATTCTGTTACCTAAATTACCCCTCGACAGCAAAGCTCACTATACGAACACACGTAATACCTAAATGGACAACACCGCATTGGATAGAGCAAGAAGACCTTTCGATGCTAAGGAAAATGGAACGTTTAGAGCTGCCGGATGGGGCTCCGAAACTAACCCAGACCTGTGCTTAGTGTGCAAAAATGATCGATGTGTGCCATTACATGTCACTAGAAAAGTTCTTGGGGACTTTCCGCATAGCCAGCACAGACCGATACTCATTACTATTTGCATAAAAATTCCTCTCATCGAATCCATATCGAGACCTCGATGGAATTTCAAGAAATGAGATTGGAGTGGTTTCGCAATCAGCTTGGATGCGAATTGGTCATCAAGACACTGGTGAAACATTGCGAGAATTCGTCGTGTAAACATTGCGCTTCCGTAACGAACTTTTACGTGTCACATCACTAGCCACACTGATTGACAATCTGATTTTTACGTATGGACTAGAAGAGTACATCGATAAGACAGTATCGGTGGACAGTGAAGGGGATGTCAGACTCGTAGGACATTAAGGGCATGTTGAACGTTTTAACCGTAATACGAAACAACTATACGATATATCCGTAAACTTTGTGGAATCTTTTTATTGGAACGACATTTTATGTGTAGTTTTCGACTGGAAGATATTAGCCACTTGGAAAATCCACCGTTTTTCATTGGCCCGGTCTGCACGCTGGTTTTCAAATGTCATCTGGGATTCGAGCTCCAACAACAAAATACTATCACCTTGGCGCTGTATCTGTCTCGCAGGGACCGCGGCTACGTTTTTTGAACAAACAAATAACGACACGTTTCACTGAGAATGAAACACCATCAGAAGAAAATCTCTATTGGCCATTCAGTTGTGATTTGCCAACTCAATATTGAAGGTTCGTCTCAAGAGAAATCGGAATTTCTCAGCAAACTGGCAACCGATAACGATGTGCA
This sequence comes from Pseudolycoriella hygida, assembly GCA_029228625.1. Taxonomy (NCBI): domain Eukaryota; kingdom Metazoa; phylum Arthropoda; class Insecta; order Diptera; family Sciaridae; genus Pseudolycoriella; species Pseudolycoriella hygida. The sequence continues at coordinate 189,354,844 of CM055403.1, read as the reverse complement.
CGTCATTATTGTACAGGAAACACACATTTGGGATGCAGCATATCTGAACAGTCGTGTGTATGGAATAGCAGCATATGTTCGAAAAAATCTACAGAACTATGAAGTCACAAGTGAGAACACAATGTTTATCAAATAGTGATAGAGATTTTCGGAATTAAAATTATAAACGTTTACAAACCACCGAACCAGGCGTGGCCTGATCCGATCTCTCAAGGTGAAGCACATCCCGCTGTTTTCATTGGTGACTTTAATAGTCACCACGGACATTGGGGATACCAGCTAAACAGTGAAAATGGAATTGCACTAAGTAAATGGGCAGACTCGGCGAAAGTGTTTCTAGTACACGACATGAAACAACCACCAACTTTCCATTCCGCTAAATGGCGCAGAAGATATAACCCCGATTTTTGGTAATTTTCGGGAATTTTTGGAAATGTTCGGGAATTTTCAGGAGTTCGAATTCCCGAGAATAGGCCCTGGTCCCTTGCATATGTTTTCATTCTCCCGGCATTGCTGCAGTAAATACGCACCGCATAAATGAAATGTCTGTGAGAAGATCCATTCTTGTTCAATCATGAGTAAGTGCAAATTAATCTAATAAAAACGGACTTTTACTGTACTCATCGTACGCGATTCCCATACAAATGTGTTTTGTGTGTTGAGCGAGCAAATGGAACTAATTCAAGCGAGAAATGTCTAGCATAGACCCGTACGTCTCAGAATAGATGTTGCAAAAAGACTTATCTATCTAAACAAAAAAGAGCAAACAATTAAATGGTCGTTTAATAATAATAATAACAATCCGCCGTTACAACCTCTCCGCAATTTTTTGTGAACTTTTTGCTCACATATATTCTTTTTATTTTTATTTTAAATTCGTTTATAGACCAATTAACAGGCCGAGGCCCAATAATAAATCAGTCTTATACAATTTTATGAAATACAAAAATTAAGAAAATTATTAGTGAAAAGAAATTTACATATGAAATGAAATAGCAATCAATTGAGAATGTCCAAAGGATTAAGTCACCAGTCGAATTTGTTCACCACCAATATTTTATACATAGTAGCTCTTGAATCAATAATCTTCAGTTCTGGGAAGTAGTTATCGTGATTACGCTGGAGTCTGTATATAGGAGAGTTTCTTTGATAATTAGTGACCACATGCGGAAAGTAGAAAGTCGACTGATGTCTCGTGACTCTGGCTGGTCCATGGAAGGAGATACGTTGAAGAAGTGAGGTGTCGATGAGTCCATGAATTATCCGGTGAAGTGTTATTTCATCAATTTCCAGACGTCTAGTTTCAAGAGAGTGTAACTTCAAATGTTTTAATCTCAAATGATATTGCGGTCTTGAAGTAGAGATACTGTGGTAATGTCCTGTAAGCTTTACGGGTTATGTCACTTATGTGATCATTAAAGATCTTAGAGATCCTTTCGTTACCGACGTGTGTCAGTGGTAAATTGCACAAACTGTGAGCCCTCCGGTTCGGGCTGCAAACTTCACGCAAGTTTCAATTTTCTTTACCTTCGCCTCTTGTCATCCAATAGTTATTTGTGTACCTGTTTTACATGCTAGTGGCCGAAAACTTTTTTTTACTATGCCGGACTATTACCCTGTGAAATTAAAATCCCTTTTTGATGGATTTAAAAGCCATCATTGGTGATGGGGATCAAATTTGTATGAAGTTTACTCAGCAGATTTGACATCTTGATCCCGCATTACGCAATGATAAAATCATTAATAATTTTAAATTCGCACATAAAGTCAAACTTTTTTGCTGGGAATCGGGTACTTATGAGAGTATAATATCGTTCCACAGAGTTCGCGGATTCAAATAAACTATTTTTTGATTAGTCTAAACACAAAATCTAAAATGGAAGCTTCGGAAGATTTCAAAATGACGAGACTGTTGAAACTAGCACACAAATTTAATTGTTTTTACTTGTCAGGTAAGTGACTTCATCCATTCTGTTCAGTTCATGAATAATCAATAAAATTCGGACAATTTCATAATGTACATTTGATTAAATATTTTGCGTTTTCTTTCACAAAACCATCTAACATTGTTATCGATTGCTAGTCCGTCAAAATTAATATCTTTCGTATAAATGTTATCGTATAGCATTTCGAATATTTTACGCGATGAATCAGTGTTTATTCAGGTTTTGTTGCCTTGCAAAATTTTGTTTATTTTCTACTTAAATTAGTCATTTAGAAGAGAAATTTCAACTTATCTTAATCAATAAAAATCAGCTCTTCGAAAAATCATTGCACTGCGGAATTATGACATTTTTATGTTATTTCGTGTGTGATGAAATTGGACTTCGAGGAGGCTAATTTGCATATTTTTGTGATGTTTAAGTTTTTCATTAGAGGTGGGTTTATAAAAAATTGGCGATTTAGCAAGAGCAGTCAGTTGTTGAAAAAAAAGTTTTTTTTTACATCGGTCAAGATCTTTTAATTACAACATGAAAGAAATAAATCCTCGCGAAAGTGATGTTCGATGCGATCTTATGAAAAAATCGTACACTTTCGTAGCTGTTTCAAAAATTTAAAACTCAAAGCAATAACGATTGACGAAAATATTTATTCGAATTTGAATGTGATTGCGAAAGGTAGATATCGATTTTTCATAGAATGACGCTTTTCGTTTGCTTTTTTTAAATGAATAATTAAAGCAGCTGCCGTTTTGAAACATGCGAATATGTTGCATAGCAAAATTTGTACATAATGGACCACACACATTATATACACAACTAGATCCACATAATCAAGGCGAATGGTTTTAACATTCATTTTTCCTCAATTCTTTATTCCTTGATAAAAATGTTTGTTAATTTATGTCCACAAAACATTTCAGGTTTAATCAAAGGCGAATGTAAACCTTTTGTCGTGGACGGCCAACAAGTTGGTCTTATAAGACCAGATGTGTTAAAACAGTTATACAATTATCCAGATGTATTTCGGATTGACAAGAGTGATATGATGGATATTGTCGAATTGAATCCTGCCTTTCGTGACTATGCCGAACGGTCAGAGAATGTTGACAAAGTGTTAAGACAATTCAAAAAAGATGGAACATTTATTACATTAAAAGGATGGAGGGAGGAAGTAAGTATTTGAGAAATGAATTTATGTACTTGCACTGATTCTGTACTATGCTCGTTGGGAAGTTGTGTAAAAAAACCAGACAAAATAACATCGGACGAAATAGCCCGGTCAAATTAACCCCGGACGAAATAACCCCAGAGGGGTTATTTTGTCCGGCGTTTATTGTACCTGTTGAATTCATTTGAGTGCTGCCACATGGTTGTGAATTGATGTTACGTTGAATGTGATGGAGTGATAATAAGCTGAGCCACATTTTACCACAAAAAGACAAAAGTTTGGACCATTCGGAAAAGTTCTAACTCGTATATGGTTTTTGGGATTGAGGGCTCCACCCAGACCCTTGCGCCAGCGGCGAGCTTTTCTTTACTATTATTAACTGTAATTTACTTTAATCACGCATTCACCCGGTCTACAAACGCTACATGTGACAGCCAAGCTGATGTACATTCAAATATAAGCCAATCGCTACCTGCAGGGATTATTTTGTCGGGGTTATTTTTACCGGGGCTTTGTCCAGGGGATATTTGTCCGGTGTTATTTTGTTCAGAGGATATCTTGTCCGATTCCACGAAAATCATCATGATTTGTCCTATAAAATATAAATAGACATTTCCCTATATGACTCACAGCAAAAAACCTCTTAAAAGGTAAAATGTAACGCAGTCCTTAAGCCCACCTCTAAAATGAATGATATCGTTTGTGGTGACGCTTACGTAGAAATATGGATCGCAGCGATCGACTCTGTTCCAATTGTCTTCGTTGCACTTATGTCGATTAGAAGCAACTTCTCTTTAGTTATTGTTGTGATAACCTTATTATAACGAAGTTAGTTACAGTTGAGACAAGAGCAAAGAAGTAAAAAATATGTACAAAATTTTTGGACCCGTACGAAGTACAAAGGTCCTATTCGTTTACTACAAACAATTTTATTGTAACATGGGGTGGATCGAGGCAGCAGTTACATTTATTATCGTCTGGAGAAGAAAATTAGCAAAAAAGAAAATGTCCAACCTCCACTTGTTTTTCAAACGGCTCAACCGATCACCCTAAACGTTTTCCCCTGAATGGTACATATATACCAAGATTCAAGTTCGAAGATCGGTTAAGTAGTTCCGGAAATATGGTCGAAGAAGTGTCCAAAAACATGGATTTTCCAGGGTCATTTTTTGCAAATATCTCAACAAGTATAGTACGGAAATTGTTCATTTAAATGAAAGCATTTGATTCACAAAACTGAGAAAAAAATTTGTGAAAATCGGTTCGGTGGTAAACGTCAAGATGCACCAATAAACCAATACATCCTTCTCCAGTATTCTCAAGAGGAATCCACGATTGCCCTCCAATAAGGAATGTTATAATCTGTTAGTTATGTTCAGTTTTGTTAAAGTCTACATTTTCATTGATTTTCGTGTTTTTTCACACATTTTGTCGTTGAGCAGTCCCTACATCCACTCGGATCTGATTGCTCGCATATTGACTTTTCATGAGGGTACCCTAAAGGTATGTTTTTAGCCAATTCTGCCAAGTTCGTCAACAATTTCAGTTTTTGGACCCTCCAATGCAACGTTTAACACTATGATTAAAACTCCAAATTTTACAGTTTTTCAATGAACGAAAATTGCGAAAGCCCGAGACGTATATTGGTAATTTGAAAACGGATTGCGATGATCTCCGGCTCCATTCCCTAAACAGCAACAAAATTACTTCTTTTATTCCTCATAATTTCTCACAAAATGCTCTTTCTGTGAGCGAAACTTTTTCGCCGCTTTCTGTGCTCTCGTAGTACAGTCGTCAATCGCTTCGATTTTTGTTTATGGCCATTATCGTCTGGCTGAACGTTTATTGTATTTTTCTTACAGTGTTATGATGTCAAGGCGGGTCACAATAGTCTTTTTAAAATGGATAGATCAGCTACATGTTTATTTGGTATCAGAAACTATGGCGTCGACATAAATGGGTACGTTCGTCATCCAACGAAAGGATTATGTATTTGGTTACAACAGCGATCCGACACAAAACAAACATGGCCTGGTAAATGGGACAATATGGTAGGTGGTGGGTTATCAGTGGGTTTTGGTATTATGGAAACGGCAATCAAAGAAGCAGCTGAAGAAGCGTCGATTCCCGAAAATTTAGTCAAAAATCTAGTGTCAGCCGGTTGTGTATCGTTTTTATTTGAAAGTGAACGAGGCATTTTCCCGAACACAGAATTCGTATTCGATTTAGAACTTCCACCTGACTTTGTGCCTACTAATGCTGATGGTGAAGTACAAGCATTTAAATTGCTACCAGCTAGCCAATGTTTGGAAAAGGTATTTTCGCCCGATTTTAAGACCACAAGTTGTCCCGTGGTTATTGACTTTTTGATAAGACATGGCATTATAACAGCCGAAAACGGTTAGTTTAATTTAAAAATTATTATATCCATTATTGGAATTGTCTTCATTTGCAGAATCAAATTTCACGCAAGTTGTGGAATTGCTACATGTTCCTTTGCAGTCTTTATATTCCTATCGAACGAAAATCGATTGCAGAAATTGGGAAAATGGACATCGCACAGCTTAAAAGTATCTCAAAACCAATCTCAAAGTTATTAAAAACCCTATAAAAATTATTAAAAAAAAACAAAATTACAAATGAAAAAAAAAAAAAAAAACAGAAAGACCGTTGCATTATTACAAGATCAAATGATGAATTCCTTTATACGTTTCGTTCATATTTAATCGTTCCTTGTATTTTGTATATAAATTAACTTATTTATTTAAATATTGTGTACTTGAAATTTTTATCTAAATTTTTAAATCGTAATAGCATTCATAGTCCGAATAAATACAAATACTTGAAACTTAATACATTGTTTTGACAAGCTAATAGCTAAATAACTAACTGTAAGCGATGACGTAGAGAAACATAACTCATAACGTGAATGCTTAATTGTGTCACAATTGCTTTGCAGCTAATCATAGTTCGCATGATTTGCACTTTCAGAATAAAATATTTTCAGCAGTCTTTGAGGGGCTGTTCATAAATGACGTCCACGTTTTTCTACAGCTTTTGACCCTCCCTCCCTCCATCACTTTTCATATTTTTGAAGAACTCCCCCTCAATTACGTCCAAATGTCTAGAAAAGAAAAAAAAAATTTAAACTTTATTTGAATCCAAGAGTTTTTAGACCCGTACGATGAACGGAGTTCTTCGAAAAGGGGTCTATTGCGTTTGCCACGACGTTTGTAGCCAGTCGAACTGGGTTACTTTTTCGTTTCGGGGTCTAAAGAAGAGAGAAATGAAAAATAAAAATATTTGCCAGTCTGTCTCGATAACTCGAGTAAAACTTAACCGATTTTTTTCCTGAAAGGTAATCGAAAAACCATTTGTGGGATTGAATCTAGGCACTAAGAGGCCAAGGGCCGCGGAACTAGGTCCGAACTAGTATCAAGTGGAGTGACACTTAAAGCTTTGAAGCGCAAAAAATTCTTTTGAAATATTTTCACATTTGATTAAAAAAATGCGTCACAAATTCCGGACCTTGGTGGATATTTTTTTTCTATTCATTCAGGTTTCATACGCAATTTGTCCAACTGTACAAAAATATAGTCAGAACAGAAACACTATAACACTGGGGGGTTCGGCATTTGTAACGCATTTTAATCGGTTGTGAAAAGAATTTTTTTCGTTTCAGAGCTTTTAGAGTCACTTCAATTGATATCAGTTGTTTTGGAAGAAGGGACGAGGACTTGCGTCACAATTCCCAAAAAGGGTTTTTGTTGTGATCAGAATAAATGTGGCAAATAGAATAGATGTTGCAAAAATATTCGAACGTATCTAAATAAAAATGAGCAACCAATCGAATGTTTTATGTTCTTTTATTGATAAGAATTTCAAAGATCCATAGAAATAAACTCGACAACTTGACAGCGTAGTGGTTAACACGTCTGCTTGCTACTACGAGATCGAGTTGCCAGTGCGTTGGTTCGAAACTGAACCACAGACGGATTTGTACCGATTGTTGGATTTGTAAACAAAACAAAACTGATGGAATCGTTCAGGTCGAGTGAAGTTGAGTGTAGTGCCATCGTACGGCTTACCGGAAAAGGCATTGTTGGGAGAACCGGTATTCTACTCCTACAAGTTTCGCTCCTAGTTACATCTTATAGATGGCACTGGGTTTGTCGAACAGCTTACCACTGGCACAGTAAAACTTTCCGGTAATGAAAGGATCTCAAAAAGTGGAACCACAAACAGCGAAACTAGTAAATAATGATCTAGCCTCTAACCCTTCATGGGTTGTAAGGCAGATTATTATTATTGTTATAGAAACAAACCAAGGTGATACCAAAGTTCCTACCGAAGTACGTCTGAGACCATTGATTTCGATGGCCGAAATTTTCTCCCCTGCACCATATCACAAAGGGAACCAACGTAGTTCCTCCAAGAAGTTGTGAAACTATTTTCTCTACAATTTAATTCTCCCCAACTTTGCCTTTAGAAGCACATTTCAAACAGTTTCTAAAATACTGTTCTCTACAACTTTGCCTTTGACAGTTAATCTCCATATCATAGTTGAGCAAATATAGACGAAAAACTCTCCTATCGTATTTGACCAAGAAACTCAATTTCGTTCATCGTGCCCAGACCACTGACCCGATTTTCACAAAAAAAAGTCAAAGTTTTGTGAGGTCAATTGCTTTCTTTTGACACCAAAATGAACAATTTCCGCGCTATACTTCCTGAGATATTTGCCAGAAAGTTTCCCCGACCGACCCTCGACTACTTTTTGAGTTAATCAAATTTTTAACACCAACAGACCAGCAGGTTTATACAGTCAGACTGTAGAAAGTTATTTGATATCAAAGTCTAAAATTGGTCAAAGTTAGTGAGTCTTACGGTAGCAGAAAATCAATCATTTCCTCCACCTGACAACGTGAGATAGATTTCCGTGCCAAGGTCCTTACGTTGCATTGAAGAGATCTTAAAAGAAAACCTCATAGTTTTATGCGCGACAAATTTTATTTTCGACTCGTTTTGTTGGAAACATAGGGATATTAAAATGTTAACAGTCGCAACCGCTTTAACAATTCGTGTATTGTCGATCCTAATTTTAATTAATAAAATTAGTTTGAATAATTTCGTTAAATAAATTTTGTTGTCAAAAATCAATATAAGACATTTCTATATACAAAAAAAAGATAATGTAACTTTAATCGTTAACCGCTAAGAAGCTAACATTTCGTTAGTCATCATTTCCCTAGTAACAAGTACTCCTGGTGTTAATCGCGTTCTCGATCGACTACGACTTAATTGTGCTCGCAGCTCTTCTCTTTTTATATGATGTCCGCGGGGCTTTCGTCTTTCCGCCCGATTACCGAAAGCCGATCCCGTTTGTAATGCTTCTAGTAAACTATCCATAACACCTTCCTGATTATGAGCTGCGTCCATATCGACTAACGCCAATTTCCGCTGCTGTCGATCCAGCATATCTCGCTGCGCCTGTTCCCTTGCCTCACGCATTCGCTGATTCTTTTCCTCTTCTTCCCTCATCTTAACATTGTCTTTATATGCTTGAATAAATAGATCTCTGAACGTTTTAATGTCCGTAAAAAATTCCTCCATGGTGTACTTGTTAACGTCGAATGAAAAATATTCGCCCAAATCTTTGAACAGATTTTCCATTTGTGTTTGCATTTTACCGAGAACTTCGATTTGTTGTCGTGCCTGTACAGCGAAATCACTCATAACTTCAGCAAATTTATCATCGTCTGTCTGCGGAATTTTGTTGTTATTTAAATCTGCTTCGAGATTTTTCAGCGACGTATTCATTTGTCGCATTGTCTTTTGTATGTTTTCTAAACTAACTCGTGCCGCTTTCGATACATGCGACAGGTCTTCGTGGAATGTTAAAGCATCTGGAAATTTCTGTTCTATTGTGTCGACGATAAAGTGCAAGAGGGTCTGTTTATTTTCATAGTCTTTAGTATTTGTAAGTTTTGTTAGATAACCGATTTCGAAGCCATATGCCTCGCCATTCTTTGAACCAGCGTTCAAATAATTGCCGAACAGCAAAATTAATTCCAATACTTTGGCAAACTTTTTACTCGTTTTTACCTCTTCACAAGCAGCCGTTCCAGCAACGATATCTGGCTTAACGTCTTGAATCATATCTGGAAGGCTGAGTTTGAAATGTAAACTGTGAAGTCGAGGACCAAGACGTTTGATTTCACCTAAAGTTGCGGCAAAATCTTCAGCCATTGAGAGTTCTGCTCCAGTTTTTTTCACTTCTTGTAATTTTTTAAGTTGATCGGCAGTTGGTAGCAGTTGGATGAGTTGCTGAAGAATATTTGAGCTCAGTACTTCCGTATCACATTTGAGAAGAGTCGACTTGATTTGTGCATGCGATAAATGCTTGAGTGAACCGCTTAAAATGATGGACAAATTTTGTGCCGTTTTACCGTCTAGCACTCGTAAATCAATAACATTTTTCTTCGTCGATACCGGTTTGTCGGTACTGTCTTTCTCCTCTTTTTTAATTGGCTTCGATGAGAATTTGGTTGCTAGACTAGCAAAAATATCATCAGCTGCTAATCTCTCCTCTTGACATTTTACCCAGAACGCTTTCTCCGACATTTTCTGAGGCACAATAGCTTTCCAATTCGCACGCTTTGTAGGGCCATCGACTTGCCATTTCTTTTTCGGTTTCAAACCATGTGGTAAAGGAGCGGGTAACAATGCTCCGGGAAATAAAGGACGAGGCCCCATTCCGAGCATTGGAGGAGGTGGTGGCCCCATTCCAGGCATAGGTGGCGGTGGTGGTCCCATTCCATGCATTGTAGGAGGAGGTGGAATCATTCCAGGCATTGGAGGTGGTGGTGGTGCTCCCATTCCAGGCATTGGCGGTGGCAGAGGTACCATTCCAGGCATTGGAGGTGGGGGTGGGGCCCCCATTCCAGGCATTGGTGGTGGGGGCGGAGGACCGCCTAATACAGTTCCCGCAGGTAATTGTGGCAATTTCGATGTTTTAGGCATCACACCCGTCGCCTCGAATTGCTTAATCTTTTCCTCTAAATTTGCAGCCCTCGCTAAAGCCTCCTGTTTATGAATTTCAAGAAGTTCTAATTTCTTCTCATACTCCTCAGCTTTCAGCATTTCGTTCGCTTTCGTTTTTTCTACTAAATCGTCCAGTAATACTTCCGTGTCAATGTGAAAATTCCTATTTTCAAAATTCGGATCACAACCACTCTTGTTTAATACGATTTGAGACACACACTCTTCGATCAGTTGAAAATATGCTACCCGATATTGATTATCATCTCTAATGAATAGTAAATGTTGTAAAATAGACAAAAAGTATGGCTCACTGGGTGAATCGGCTACCAAATTCTTAAGTACTTCAAAGCAATCGTTCATATCATCCAATTCCAATCGAACACTATCGAACCGCTGACTTAGCTCCTCAAAATCATCTTCGCGTATTTCGTTGAAAATTTTAAAATGTTTTTTCAAGTTGTCGTTATTGCTGTTGTTCACATCCTCCGTTAAAAAGTCCAACCTCTCATGCAGACCCATACGCATGATTTCGCATCTCAAATGAAATCGAAAGTTTAGGTCACTTGGTGAATTTGTTATTGTATTGATGAAAATTAGACTGTGGCAACACACATCACGTTTGGTATCGCCTTTGTCAGCTTCAACGAACAAACCTTCGACAATATTCCGGAATCGTTCTCCGCTTTTGTCAGCTGATATCGATATAGCACGTAGCACTTTGTCGTAACCATTTCGATCGGTTACCAAACAAAATCCAGCCAGTAAACGTAAAGCTTCGACCATTGTGTTCGGTTTCTTCGAATCCAAACATTTGGCTAAAGATATAACCGCCGCATGTGATTCTGGCGTTAAAACAAGATTCAGACCCCACGTGTTGTTTACGATTGCCTTTAAACATCTGATACACTCCAACTCGATTTTGTCAAAGTCAGCGTTCTTTATTTTTCTACATTTCTGCAGTAGAATAACTATAACATCGATACCATCTTCACCGAAATCTTTGATCCAGCTAATTGGATTGCTAGTCAAGGCTACTCGAAGGCTTTCTAAGCATTGTAGTACTTTCTGTGGATTATGTTGGTCACCTTCACGAAAATAATTTATGTAGTCTTGTGGTTTTTCGAATCTTGATGACCTCTGTTCGACCGACGTCTGACCTATAACACAAAAAATACCAACATATTAATGGTGATGACATTGTGAGTTGTTGTATGTTGGGAAAATCAGCAGCGCCGACTTTTATTCTGTCCATGGGGAGAAAAAATGTTTAAGGCAGTGACATATAGGGACTGGACAATAGCTAGTGCCAAATGAAGCCTTTTCTGTACATTGATCACTATACTATACTTCAACCTTGTACATTCGAAAGTAAATTGAATCATTTTTCAGTTATCAGTGACTGAAGTGAACGAAATTCGAGCATTTAATTTTGAAGCGAAATTATGAGAGAAATGGTATTTCTGATGGAACTAAATCTGAAAGAAAATTTTTAATGCCACAACTGGGACCCGAACCCAGAATCTTCGCCTTGTCGGGTGCTACTCTACCAATTCAGCTACCGTGGACATTTTCAATTCAGATTTAATTTCAAATCGTTGCTTACAAGTTGTACATTATGAGTACTTATGAGTATTTAGGTACCAAGTGGGCCACAGGCACATTTTTACAAAATTAAACTCATCGGAAGAATGAAGTTGCCTAACAAATCAGATTTATAAAAAATTATTGTTGGCCACCGCACCGCCAGCGATCGACTTTGTTACAATTGTCCTCATTGCACTTATCTAGATTAGAATCAACTTCACTTTAGTTACTGTTATGGTAACCTTATTATAACGAAGTTGGCTGTAGTTGATATAAGAGCAAAATTTTCAAATTTAGTTTCCAAACGCTGTAAACCTATTGTAACATCTTTGAAGCTTGCAGCTACGACCCTAGTGGTAAACATACTAAACTGAGTAATGGAATCGGAGTAAAAGCTCGAAAATACCAGCTCTCAAGTCTCATTCACCTGTGAATAAAATCTACCATTCGTTTAATTTGATATGTCTTCCTTCTGCCATATACGAGAAATTTTGTGAGTTGCACGGGCTTTAAAAACTAATGACACTTTAGGGAAAGTTTAATCTGCATTTACCTAAAACAAATAAAAAAAACATATGCAAGGGAACCGTACGCATCAGAATAGATGTGGCAAAAAGAACAGGTGTTACAAAAAGACTCGAACTAAATCTAAACATTGTCTTATAAAATTACGTCGACATTAAGTTGTAGTGGAAATTGCCAAAAGGGCAATATTGAAAAACCCGTCCGAAGCAACTCTGAAAAGACGTTTCGAAACAAAAATGTCACAAAAATTTTTTAAAAAACCTCAAAATTTTTTTTTAAATATTTAAAAAAAACTAAAGATTTTTTGGGGCAGGCCAACCTTACAACCGACCCAGAGCGGTAAATAAAGGCCTCGGAAACATACTTCAATGGCCAAAAAAGTTCCCGACAACCCGGATAACTCAACCAATTTTCACTAATATTTTTGTGATTTCTGGAAGTCCATATCTTTCATTCAAAACCTTAAAGAGGGATTTCCGTGCTAATTTCGCAGAGATATAAGTCAAAAAGTTTCACTGACCTTCAAAAAATCACGTTTTTGACCACTTTTTCGACAGTAACTTCGAAAGTGTTCCGCTCAAGTAAGTTCAATTCCATAAAAGATTTTTTGATTGCCTTTCAGGAAAAATAAGATTTTAAAAATCGGTAAAGTACTCGAGTTAACAGACAGACCGGATAATTTTTTTTGCACATTCGTCATATTTAGACCCCAAAACGAATAAGTGACCAACTCTAGGATTGGATCGTAATTCGACTGGCTACAAACGTCGTGGTAAACGCAAAAGACAGGTCTAAAAAATCCAAAATATATGCCCCTTAAAGATATAATATAAATAGAATATAATCATCAACGTAACTCTGATGAATCAAGAAATCATTGCTCAAGGCAATCATTCAACATAATTTTCTAATCAAAACAAAATTCTGCTTTTCTAGTAATAGTGAATAAATATTTATGAGGAAAACATTTGTTTATCAGTAGTAAAAAGCAATTGAACAATTGGTAGTTGACTAATTTTTCGTTCGGCTTACGTATCATTTCGTATGTATACGAAGATAAATATGATCTTCCAAAGGTACAATTTAAAATAAAATAAACCATTGACATGGATAGATAGCAATAGAGTGAAGTCAAAGAAATTGATTTTCTAAGTGCAGAGCACAGACGGACGAACGGACGAACAGGAAGGGTGAAAACATGAAGTAGCTAAAGTTATCGGTACTTAATAAACCATTGAAATTGGAAAGCGGCGATAGAGTGTAGTCAAAGAAGTTAATTGATCTACGTCACCGTCCGTCCGTCTGTCAGTGCACCCCTCCTGTGACGTAACTTAACGTGACGCAACGCCACAGGAGGGGTGCACAGACGGACGGACAGGAAGGGTGAAAACATAAGTAGCTATTGCCACTTAATAAAACGTTAAACTTTCGAATCTGTAAACGTTTTTTCTATGTTTATGAAAATTACTTTTACATGCTTCATGCCCCCAAAAGGTAATACTTCGGTCCACAAAACTCACTTTTAGGGCATAAAACATGTAAAATGCAATACGTGACACGGAGAAAAACGTTTTTTGGGAGCGTGTGATCACTGCTAATCGTCCGCAAAATTTACTTAATTTTATCTTTGGTAAGAATTGACTTTTCACTCGAAAAATGCCCTCATTTTAATTTTTCATCATAAGTCGCAACTGAAAATAATATAAAATACAAAAATACTCTGAATTATAACCTTATCAGTCACTTGTTTCGCTTGTTGTGTGATCATTCGAATTCATAGTAACATTGATATATTTTGCTTTTATCGTTTCATAAGCTTTTGTGCTTTCATTAAAAACACATCGACCGTGAACGTTTGCTGATCAACAATTTTATTTTACATATTTATCCTTGTGCTAAAATAGATCACATACATAGAAATGAGTTTGAAGTTTAGATACAGAGATGATGTCAGTCTCATGATTGAAATATTAAGGATCAGGGCTGTCCTCGCTAATGATTTTTTTTTGCGATGCTAACGCTAAAATTAACAAATATTAGCGTCACTCACCGAATCCGCTAATGGAAAATAAATTACAGCGGTCGTTAATCTTTCGCAAATTCAAAATTTTGCAAAGAAAATAAGAAAGACATTTCATAGTTATTCGAATGAAAAGGGACGAAAGTAAAAAAATTCAAACACAAGGTTTGTATTTTCTACCCGCAAATGAGGGCTGAAAATTAAAAAATGTAACCCATACGATGAAAGCAAACACAGTAGTTGGATGGTGTACTTTGGATAGTTTCGTTCAGTCGAGAAAAATCCAAAGAAACATTCCTGTAATCAGTTCAGGACCATATAAAAATGACCATTTGACTTGGCTGCCTTATGAGCACAGAAATTGGGATTGGTACCATAAGTAAATTACAGTAATGAGTAAATAAATAAGGGACCATTCACGAATGACGTCCGGTTATTTTGACAATTTTCCGACAATTTTCCCCCCTACCCCCTGGTCCGAATTCGTCCGGTTTTACAGTACCCCCCAAAATAATG
>CM055403.1:189328907-189339544 GCA_029228625.1 Pseudolycoriella hygida | reverse complement strand
CCCAAGAAAAATTTGAGTTCAAAAATTTTTTTTTTTGTAGAATGAATGCTTTTGCCGTTTTTATATACATTTTTTTCTTCTAACAAACTGTCAAAGTAACTAAAGGAAATGTCTGCGTTTCTCTCTCGACAAATAACCTCGGGCATGCTCCCAGTTATAAGTTATAAATTCTTGACAGTTTGACAAAACCACAAATTTTCAACCGGACGTCACGTTTCTCAACCCCCCCCCCCCCCTAACGACCGGACGTCATTTATGAATGGCCCCTAAGACATATTCTGTGCTTCTCAACATCAGCACACATAAATGGGGGTGCCAACGACTTTTACCTAAAGTTCATTCACAATTACTTTGTTCAAATGCATTTTTGCATTACCCATTTCACAAAGACGATATTCGTAAGGTCGAATAAGTAATTATTCAAATCTATAGACATCTATAGAGTTGACGTTCCCTATCAAAAAATCCGCGCAAGGGTCTCGCTGCGAAAGGAATTCTCTAGTAGAAATCCGTGCTGTTGATTTTGAAAAGATTATTCACGACTATTTTACCCGTACGAAGATACGAAGTTCTCCGAAAATGAGTTTATGAGTTGGTAACTTCTTTGTTTCAGGGTCTAATAAAGAGGAAAATGCAAAAAATATTTTGTTCGTCCGTCTGTCTGTCAACACGATAACTCGAGTAAAACTCAGCCGATTTTCAAAATCTTTTTTTCCCTGAAAGGTAATCGAAAAATCTTTTATGGGATCTGGGCATTGCCGGTCCTAGGGCCACTGAGCTGGGGCCTTCTTAGTGGTTTTTGATCATTTGTACATATCTTGAGTAAATCTCTTCCGATTTCCATGATTTTATTTTGTTCGAAAGGTCTAGGCATACCCGACAATTTATGGAAGAAAATATTCTGATTTTGAGCCCTTGAACTCAGCCAGGGTCCTAAACCTGAGTCTGTAAAAGGGCCCAACGTGTTTCTTTCTCAAAAATCGGGTAAATCTTATTCGATTTCAATAATTTTTTTTTCCTGAAAGATAATCGAAAAATTGATTATACAATCGAATTTAGGCAAAATCGGTTTAGAACTTACAGTCGAAAAAGCGGTCAAAAACGTGGTTTTTGAAAGTTGTTGAAACTTTTTGACTTATATCTCTGCGAAATAAGTTCGGAAATCACTCTTTTTAAGATTATGAATGAATAATGTGGACATCACAAATTCACGAAAATTAAATTACTATGACTTCCTCAAATTTTCAGACTTTATGAAAAGCTCGACACAAACAAACGTACGAGGTAAATGAAAGTACTAGAGTTATGAAATACGTCCAGCGAGTAAGATAATGTAAAGTTTCTTCACAAAACATGAGTAAGTCCTGAGAAAACACTGGTGGACGTGTATTATTCGTACAGAATCGGCATATTGGGATTTGAAGACAATTTATAAGGTGCTTCATACTAAGACTTAACTCAAACACATCACTTTTTAGAAGTATGCCAGGTGTAGGTTGACCTAATCCGATCCTTATAGACCTTCTTTTGAGAATTTGATGAAATTTATTAAAAACCGGAAAACAGTAGATAGAAGAAAATAAATTTATTTCGAGATTAGACACAGATATTCCATAAATATAAATTGTCCGGGGAAATTTTGCCAAAAAAAATATCACTCATCATCGTAAAAAGAAAATAAAAAATAAAATATGAATTTTGACGGTTCGGTATTCCAAGGTCACAGTTTCAAGCGAACATAAAGCGAGCGACTGTGTAAAACACCGAATTAGGATTTAAAATGAATCCGGCGCGTGAGTCTTCGGAGTTGATAAGTTAAAACCTATTTTAATTTATCTTTACGACAAAGCTGTTTCGTGTAGGTATATAGTTAAAGTTTGTTTGCATGAGGAGACGACTATATGTAGTATTTTCGGAAAACAATAATCGCACACACCTTTTACTTGCATAATTAACATGTCCCGCTTTTCTTCTATGCTCTTTAACAATAACGGTTGCCTCTTGTTCTTTGGAATGTTCATGTCCTCCAAAATTTCCATAAATTTTTGGTCAACTTCTGCTGTAGTAAGTTTGTATATTTCATTTGTAATTTCCTGCATGTCTGGCATTGCTTCCGACTCCAAAGAAATCGGTCGCCCTCCATTATTTGAAGCATACACCTTTCCCTTCGACTTTGGGCGACCGAATAAACTATCCAACAAACCACTTGACTTTGTTTTATCGTGCCGCGACATTTTTACTTGTTCTTTTTATTATTGTAACCGAAACTTTGAATATTATTATTCGACACATTTATTGTACGTCATTTGACCATTAAATTTTAAACAAAAAAATTATACTCCACAACATTCGACGAGCGTGTGTTTTGATGTTTTTATTTTTAGAAATGACCTGTTGCATATTCAACTTTTTTCTGTTGGGAACTTGCCCGAAAAATTATCCACGCTTTTAGTATTGTCAATTCCATGTGAGAGTGTTGATTTTTTCTTTTTTCAACTTTTAATTTTAATGAATTCTTCGAAAATTACACATTCAAAACCACGTCATTGATAAAACTCACTTCGATGTATGCTGACGCAAAGTTTTATAATAAATCAATGTGAATTTAAAAAAATATTTCGTGCTTACGGCCATGTAAAAAGTTCGAAAATCTGTCCGAAGTACAAATTCTGATTTCTTGCATAAAATGACTATACTTTGACAGTTCTCTAAATACGTAATTGACGTAGAATTCCTGAAAGTTAGTGAATTCACGCATTTAGTGCGATGGCAGGGTTAACAGCTAATGTAAGTTTCAAGCCGAAACATCATAAAGGATGTGAGGTGTCAGCTAATGGATGTTCGTTTTTTATATACAAATTCAACTTGTGATATTTTCAATATTTGTAACAATTAACGAGCAAATTTTGGATATTTTGTAGCCTACGGTGAGTAGTATCGATTAACAATTCCTATTATGTGAGACAATTTAGTGAAACGGTGTAAATGATAAAATTGATATACGTGATTATGTAGTGACAAAGTTGAAGTTGTTTTTTATAAATGTTTTCAGCCTCAAATTTTTCGACCCCCTACCTCCTTATTACGCTGTTGTCACGTTTAGCTGATACACCCCAAAAAAGTCGTACTAAACAGCCTCAACACAAACAATACACTCTTCGGAGAACAGCTGCAGTATCAAATTTTTCATTGAATCTCGCAAGACATACAGGATGAAGATTTGTTCTTTTTTTTTAACTTAACAACGCGCTCATACATTACTTCACTACATGTAACAAACATGTCTTGCTCTTGCAACGCTATTGAAAGAAAGACCACCTGTGTGTTTTACGAATTTCAATGATAAATTTGACTCTGCAGCTGTTTTCTGTGGAGTGTGTGTTGTCTATACTAATCTGCATTTCGTTTAATTTCTCTAAAAGTTTTGCATACGATTCAAAGGTCCTCGATGGGCCTAAACGTATAAAATAAAAAAGCGTATGTCGCGTATGACACAAAAAATTCAATCCCCCCTCCCTCCATGTCAAGTTTCGTGACGTTTCTTCATTTCCTCCTCCCCCCTACCGCGAGGACGTCCTTCATGTACGACCCCCTAGCAGTGGCAAGAGTAGCCACAAAAGTCCAAGATAACAAATTTAATTCATTATCTGATTCGAAAGTGTATAAAAATAATTAAATTTGCCGCAAAAGTTGAATTTTCGTTTTTGTTTTCTTTCGTTCATGACAAAATTTTAGTTGCATTTTTCTTCAATTGTAATCACTTGTCAAGCAGATATTGAATGAAATTTGTTAACTCGAACCTTTGTGGTCATTCTCGACAATACCGGTAAGTAAATAAGGTTGAAAAATACAACATCAACCTTGTCACTACACAATTACGTAATTACGATCATTTCACTAAATTATTTCACATATTGCGAATTGTCAGTCGACACTGCTCACCGTAGCCTACAAAATACCCAAAATTTGCTCGTTAATTGTTACAAATATTGAAAATATCGTAGGATGGATTTTTATTTCCATATAAAAAACAAATATCCATTAAGAGCGAATTATTTAAAAGCTCGGAAACCATACCATTTAGTTTAAACACAACCCCATAACTGTTGCCATCTATACTGTTTAGCGAAGTTTCGAAGATATCTGAGACACCAACCGTCGTATACTCGAAATTGATTCAAATTTTGAAAGGCATTTTACCCGCGCTGTCATTTGCGGAAGCTGTCATAGCGCTAATTTCGAACTCAGCAGTGAATATTTTCGAACGTTTTATTCATAGAAGAAGAAGAGAAAAATGTTTCTAATTTGTTTACATATCGATTCCAAATTAATTTTAATAAATAGAAAGTGTGTAAACAGTAAATCGAAAAACCAGAACCAAGATATGGAAGGGAATTTTTGCAAAAAATTTTCACAAACAGTAGCTTCAGGTGAAATATACAAAATAATAGTAGAAAAGTGGAAGTGTTTGTAAATCTGGAAATGTTTGCAAGGGTTATAGAAAATATTTTTTTAAAGTGAAAAATATTAATTAATGGAAAAAGTGCAACCAACACTTAATGAATTAAAGTTCAAAGTTTTTTTTTTTTGCTTAATCGTGTCTGGAATCTTCGTATTTACGGAGATTTTTGGAAGTGTTCAAGCGCAAATTTCATTGAATTTACATGGGGTGTCCGAACTTTTAAATAGATGCCTCTTAACGCTCTTAACTGACAGTCCGAGTCATCTCGTCAAAATTTTCAATCCATTGCCTTAAAAAATATGACTTCGTATTTACTTTGGCGGGTAAAAAAGGGGGATCCAAACAGCTCCTCCGCTGTAAGTGATTCAACGTTCATACTCTTCCGGGCGTGTGCTGAGCATAATTTCGAATGTTGCAAGGCCTAAGTCATGCTTTTCAGCCTTTTTGTAGCCACGCTTTTAGTGATAAGCATTTTCTTATGTCAAAGTATGTCAGAGTGTCGATTTTGGTATTTTTCAATTTCAAATTTTAATAATTTCTTTGAAAATTGTATCGCAAAAAATGTGAAAAATCAATGCGAATTTATTGAAATATCACCGGTTTCAAAAAACTGTTTGTAGTAGATACAAATTCTTTTTCTTACATGAAATAGTTTGACAATTCACTAAATGCGTGAATTGACTAGAACAACAGCTCGGTCCGATTTTAACGATGTTATCCGTTTCATAACATAACATTTACGATTTTGTCTCTTTCCATTACTCTCTATATAGTTTTTGGACCCGTACGAAGTACAAAAGGTTCTAAAATACCTTATTGTAACAAAGGTAACATGGGAGTGGGGTAGATCGAGACGAGAGTTGGGAGGACACATTAAGTGAACAAGGAAAAACACCTTGTTCCGCCAACGAAATTGAAGCTATTTTAGTTTTCAAGATGGTAGTAGCTTCTTTGTGACTTCTTGTCCCAAAGGTTTTTGTGTAGCGTTTTTTTGTCTTTTTGGACTTTTTTTGGGGAGTGGGGACTGCGTGGCGTCCTCCGCTACCGCTGTGGGTTAGGGTTTTTTATACCGACACCGGCGTTCTATCTCGATACAATTTCTTTTTGTATGACCCATCCACATGTAATTGACAAAAAGTTATTATCACATAAATAAATTGTTGACATTGTGCAGAATGAATAAAGGACAAATCAATTAAGTTGATAATTGAAAAGTAATTCATGACACGAATAATGAGCAGCAAACAATGAACTCAAGTACGACTTGCATTTTATTGTTCCATTTCATTCCATTAATATTATCATCCACTTATATTGCATAACGGTTCAACAACACATTATATTACTAATTTAATACACTTGAAACTATTGTAAATAAAACTACAATCAGTGAACTAATTGTAGATTTAAGGATGATTGAACCACTTCTTATAAAATATGGCAAAACTGACAAATTGGCCGGATAATTATGCACCCAAATCGGACCGGTATATTTGTTGCCGTAATTTTGATCTTCCCAAACACCTCGAGGTAAATATATATCTCTTGCAATTCTACCTTCTTGAAGAACTGGTGCAACCAAAATATCTTCGCCCAGTAAAAACTCTGTTGAGTATAATTATTGGTCAATTATGTGCTATTTCTGTACTAATCTTACACTCTCACCGTCATTAATATATTGAGCGACACGATCGTCAGGTGCTATCCACCAAATTGGCGGATTTACTGGATCACCGCTTTCGGAGGCCAATTTAAATCTTGCCATGATTTGCTCAGTATATTGAGCGTGTAAGTCGGTAAAAGTCCGACAGATATTTATTGTTTCCTCATCGTAATCCCACGGTACGAACGAATATTGTAAGCTTGGCATAAAAACGTTCGCTTGCAACCAACGAATAAAGAGTTCTTTAGACGGACGAACATTGTTGTAACCGTTTCCACCAATCATGTCTGGCAACACCAATGGATATCCTACCATATTCATCTGAAGCAACGTCGTGACTAGCGTAGGAAGACCATTGTTCCATGTCCATACTGATGGAGAAAATTATTTACATTATTTATGAATCATTTTTGGATTTATCAACATTATTTTTAAGCAAAGAATTTTTATGGGGGATACGGGAAATGATTGATTTTGCATTTTGCACTACGTTCTTTGAGTATTTTGAGATACTTTGTGAAGGGAGTAAACATCTAGTACTCGAAAGGAGCTTTGTCAAATTTCATCTTATTTGCTAAAACACATTTCCCACTTTCGGGATATATTGTGGAAATGAAGTTAGGTATGGGAAGTTGGGTAGGAAAATTTTCTAGAAAATTTCCTAAAATCAAAATTCCTTCAAAAAGTATCACAGATTTTGACGAGTGACACCTCGTAGGAAAAGTCTCGACGAGATCTAGGATGTGCGATGAAGTTTGACATAATATTGTTGCGCTGCAGCGCTACAAGAAAGCGTTCAAAACAAAAATGGTAAAATTAAACGACATTTCTTCAAACTTCATCGAAAATTAGTCTGATTTCAGCAAATTAATCAGACTATGAGATCTGTGAAATGAAATATTTGATGAAATTAGAAAAAACCGATAAAAAACTTTCACTAAAAAAAGCTGAAGCTGTCAAAATCAGCAAAAATTTCAACAAATGAGGGTTCATTTTCATGGTCTCATCAAGACCTAACAAATCAGTGTGCATAATGAAGGAATTGAATACAAATGAACAAACATGTTTACAAAATGGAGCATGAAAATATCAAAATTTTCAAGTTATCAACACAATCATGTAAGTTTCAATATTATAGTGTTGTTTCGTTGTTGTCGAGATAATGAAATGCTATAAAATTGTTATTAGGATCACAAGATTTAAATTTTTTACGTCATCCCTTGTGATTCACGTAATTTTTCATCACGAGAACCGTGGAAATCGTAGTTTTTCACTTCCCAAACTCCAAATTTTCAATACAACGAAGTTGCTGATGCAATCATCATATATTGTTTACATCAGTTACTTTCGACCCTCTTTAGAGAACTGAAAATATTTTTGCATCTCTTGGCTTACTGAGGTCTGCATTTTTTCATTTTCGGCTTCCATTTGGGAAGTGAAAATTACGATTTTCGTGGTTCAAGAAATGAAAATAGTATATTTCAATATATCCTAATACACACGAGACGTGTACGTACGCGCGGGCGAAGCCCAAGCGAAAAGTACACATCGAGTGTGTATTGGGGTATTTTGAAAGATATTTTTCTGAAATAGTGAGAGTGTGTTGGTGCACATACCGCGGAAAACAGCTTTTCGTCTCAAGTGATGGGAAAATATTTTCCGTCACAACCAATACACTCTCACGTATACAGAAAAATTGTATTCTGTCATGGCAGTAGAAGGCAGTTTTTTCTCAGTTTTAACTCACAAAATGTATACATACTTGGCTGCCTGACCACATATTCGGCCTGAGTTTTCGATGTTTTACACTAGGCTATCACAGATATAAGTTCCGAAATTCGATACGCTCTGTCGTATAATTATCAATTTATCTACCTTTTGTAACTCTCGGTATGAAGGAGCACTCGTATTCGTTATGATAAATCAATTTCAATTTATTAATGCACAAAAAAAGCATCACAACAACAAAGAATATTGTAATTTGAGACGCGAAAATAAAAAAATGCAACTCTCGCTCACTAGTCGAATGCTACAGGAAGCACACGTATAAAATTGTTTACTTTCGTCAATTGTGATTCAAATAATTATTTAGTGTGTCTATCGACACGACGTTTTTTAGAAGAAGTAAATGATGGAATGCTTTTAACGAAAGAATACAAAAGAAAAATTGTTCCACATTGGCATCCTTTGCTCTCTTATCTCAGATGCTGTGCGTAAGCTCGCGAAACCAGAGTTTTCAGAACACTAACATGGATCAAATCCAGAAAGAAAAATTATGAGTCTACATCTACCTACCTGAATCCTTGTCTATCATTCTTATGAAAATTGGCATTTGTTGATTTTGGAAAGCTGATCGCACTTCTTCCATCGGACCAAATTTTGATACCGTGTTTATATAGTCGGTGGTAATAGCAAGTGGATGGTTTTTTTTGGTTGCATTTAAAACTGGATCGTCAGGTGCCCAAGACGATTCTCCAGCATCAAATTTGAAACTGTCGATACCGGCAGTACTGGCTAAAGTTGTTAGTTTATTGGTAAACCATTGGGCCGTCGATGCTTTGGTAAACTGCAGTGTAATTTCATTTTTGCTCAATTCTTTCTCACGATTAGCGTTTAACTTTAACTTACATCAATATAGGCAGCCTCGCTTTTGTTACTGTTCCACCATTGAGTTAATGGATTGTTATTTTGATCCAAAACTAGGAAACCTTCCTGCAAGGCTTCGGAATAATATGGCTCGCATACCTTATTTATAAACGGATGTATCCATAAAGTAACTCGAAATCCCTTGCTTTTTAGCCAATCAGTTAAATTTTTGATATCTCGAAATTTGCTAGTGTCGAACTTTGTTGCACCATAACATTCTTCCCATGCGTCATCGATTTCAAATTGACTGTTATTGAATTTGTGTAGCAAGATCTCGTTGGCGAAGGTCTCCAAAATTGCTTCATTTATTGGAGCGTAGTATCTTGCCCATGTTGACCAAATTGGATGTCTTACCATTCGTTCATCCGGATACCCTGTTGGTTTCTTTAAAAATCGGTCGATGGCCATCATGTGCGCTTTTCGAGCATCGGAAGCAATTCCAATTTTGTAATTGAAAGTAATCGATTCGTTGTCGTGTGTATAATAAGGTAACTTTTTTTCAACGGTCAGGCACAAAGATTCTGATGGATCTTGATTTAAGAATAGCGGTGCTTCTGGCTGGACAAAGATAAACACGCCTCGTGAATTCAGCCAATAGCGTTCGGCAACACCACAATTGTCTTCTTCTTTAGTTATGTACGAATAATCTCTAAAGCGAAGGCGATCCACAGGCCAATATTGATATTTCTGTTGTGGACCTCCATACCAACTAACGCTTTGAGAGTTCAGTTTAAAACAATCGTCTAAGATAAAACTCTTTGTTGAACTTCTTTCAACAGACAATAACGCGAACGTTTTCGTGTCTTCTTCAATTTGTATTTTCAAAGATGAGTCCGATCCACCGAAAATAAATCCATTATTCGTTTTGGTTAGTTGAAAGTTCTCACCAAACTGTTGATGTATTTGGGACACGTGAATGGCTTGATCACCTTAAAATGTACATTAAGTATTAGTCGTTCACAATGAAAGACGAATTAAAAGAATTAAGCAGTTGTACGTCTCTATTCATACTAACGAAAAACCAACGCTCAGTTACTTGCTCTCATGCAATGGTGTGAATGGGTCAATGTCAGAAGAGACCAAATCAACGATTTAATTGGGAAGAGGAACAGGAAAGTCACGTACAAACAACGAAATTCAAACAGAAACTTTCAACTACAAGAAGAATCGCGGGAAAAAAAGCCGAATTTTGTTAAGTCTACTTGTCATGACGATGTTTTGCATAGTATTCACTCCCTCTTCGGTAGCAAATCTCCAAATTTTGAGAATTCGGCTGTTTTTAGAGTTAAAATTTCGGAGGTTCGGGGCCATGCACATATTACGTCACACAACACACAACATGAGACAAAATATGATTTTTGTACGCAATTCTGATGTTTTGTCTCATCTTTTGGTATGACGTAATATGTGTATGGCCCCTTCACTAAACGCCGAATCTTTTGTACTGTCCGGGAGTCTTGAAGTTCGGGCGTTTACAAAACGGCGAATTTTATTATAAAATGAATTACGTGTGCAGACCAACAGAAAGTGTTTGCAAAGTGTTGGAAAGAGAGTATGGCAAATGTGACGCTTAGAGTTCACAACATGTGTTTAATTTGTTCATTCACAAAATTTTGTACTTGTTGTGTACTCTAAGCGTACTCTAGCGTGTAGTCTAGCGTGTCATAATGAAAACGTTTATATCATGCTCGGAGCGGTAGCGGAGAGCGTGACGCAGTCCCCACACCCCAAAAAAAACGTCCACAAACCCAAAAACCTCCATACAAAAACCTTTGGGACAAGACACCATGTATAGGCGAAGTTTTGAGTTTTTTCCCCTCGCCCCCCTCCCCTCCAAATTATTTAAAAAAAAAAACTACGTCGCAG